>VZTG01003219.1:314607-368345 GCA_013397845.1 Melanocharis versteri | reverse complement strand
ACCTGGCTCGTGGTTCCAGGAGGGAGGAGGAAAGGTAAAGCTCAGGGTGTATCCCTCAGAGAGAGGATGAGATCCCAATTCATGCAGTCACCTCCCTTGTTAAGCCTCATTGCTCAGGAGAAGGTAGGAGGGGGTAAGGCTGACAGTAATTAACACTGGACTCAATGACCTTGGAGTTTTTCTCCAGCATTAATGATTCTGTGATTCTAACTCCAGTCAGGGTGCTATTTCCAGAGCTACCTTATTCCAGCATGATGGTTCTGACAGGACAAGAGGCAATGGGCACGTTAAGAAACAGGAAATTCTATCTGAACACAAGAAACCTTTCTCTACTGTGAGGGCAGTCAAACACTGGAACAAGGTTGCCAAGAGAAGTTGTGGAGTCTCCATCCACGGAGACACTCAAAACCAAACTGAACGTGGTCCTGGACAAGCAGCTCAAACCTCCTGTTAGAGCAGAGAGGTTGCTCTAGATGATCTTAAGAGGTCCCTTGCAACCCAAAAAATTCACAAACTGACACATTCCTTCCTCTGCTTTGGTACACAGAGAACAAAAGCCTGGTTTTTCCATGTGGTGAACCCTTCGTCCTTTAGAGAGCTCAGACCCTTTCTGATATTCCAGGAGGGATTGAATCTCACAGGAACCCCTGGCAGTACCCAGGCAAACCTCAAGAATTTCCTGTTGGGAGTTTGATGTGTGAGGCTGAAGAGGGAGGTAGGGATCTGCAGGGGAGCACACACGTGTGCCTGCTTGGCTGGTTTTGGCTACCCAGAGGCCATGGGAAGATGTTAGCAGGTCTCCTTTGCTGGGGAGGGAGTGTTGGGAATGGGGATGGCAGAGCTGTGAGCAGGGAAAAGCTGCCTGTGGGCTGCCTGGGTGACTCAGCCCTGCTGCTGCAGCCACAGAACCCCCTCAACACGCACTGGATCCTATTTCCAGCCCCGCTGTGTCCATCCCATCTCACCATCTGTTCATCTCCTGCCATCACCAGCTTCCTCCATGCCAAATATGGGTTGTTCCAACCTAGACAATCCAATCTGTGCTGGTTTTAGCATGAAAACAAAGCAGCTTTAAAATATACCCTGGCAAACCTCTTTTTTTCTACTTCCCAAAGCACAAAAGATGACAGGTCCCCTTTGTCCCACGCAGTTTGAGCTGAGTTAGTGGCAGAAAAAAGCTGCCTAACTCATCCACAGCTCACCAAAAAACCCTTATTGCATCAAGGCGGATAATTAAAAGGATTTTATGTCTTTATATAAGAAGCAGTGGCCTCTATCCAGCAGTTGCTGATAACACAGGAAGTGGAGATGGAATTGTAAGATTTCTGGATAGATCTGTCTTCAGGCTTTGGAGACTTTTGCTCTAATTGATGCTACACTAAATGATATAAATTTGGAGGTGATTACAACTGACATCCTTAGATGACAATAGAACCCCCTTTTTGCCCAGCCTACAAATGACTCTCGAGTGTAACTGCAATTTCGCTCTGTAGAACGCTCAACGTAAAGTGTAAAATTGGGAATTACTACCTCAAAAGGAGAAAGCTGCAGGGAACTCCTAAAATAAGACAAAACTGAGAGAGATTCCGAACATAGAAGAGAATCAAGATACCAGATAAGGAGAGCTGATGGAACAGGACAGTTCAAAATGCCATGGGAAGAGCTCAGAGAATGCTCACAGAAGGTGTGCAGGATGCAGCTCCTCCATCAGTGGAACAGTGCAGACATCCCATGGACATGTAACTGCTCACACCTGGAGGAACTCAAGGATCTGGTACTGCCTGCACTTGGATCCCTACACTGTCTAAGCCAGGAGCACCTCTCTGAACTAGCACCTGGGGGATCAGCAGGGTTAGGTCCTGCAGCAAACCCTGGGGCACTGCCAGGGGACACCCTGGGACACAGAGGGGCAGGAGCACAACCCTGGGACACTGCCAGGAGAGACCCGAGGATGCAGAGGGGCTGGGACTTCACCTGAGCACTAAGCTGTAAAGAGGAGAGAAATCAGATTTTCCATGGCACGTTATTTTCAGCCCCAGACCATAAACCCCCAAGTTGCCCTGTGTGGGAGCACGGAGGGCAGATGGCCATGGTGTGTTTCTGTGTGACTGGGGGCAGGCAGGAAACAGGGGAGTCACCTGCATGGGACAGGGAGAGCTGGGGATGTTGTCACTTGGTCTCCTGGGTTCAGTTCAGCTGGGCTCACACAGCTTCCAAGAGGAGAGAGCCTGTGGGGTTTCCTTACGGATAATGTGAATCCAGCTGGGACAGGCTGTACAGAGCAGTAATTAGGAAAGATGCTGGTAATGAACAGCCTGTGATTCACTGCACCTTTGGAGTCAAATCTTCTCCCCGTGCATGGCCACGGTTTGCAGGCACCGAGCCCTCAGGGAGCAGAAGGGAACGTGCATCCCTGATTTGGAGCCTGTGAGCTGTTGCCATTTTCCCTCTGTGTGATGCTCTCCATTGTACCAACCTGTGCAGCTGCCCAGAATGGAGCCACAGGGCTGGGATGATTTCCAGAGCCACAGGGTTGGGATGATTTACAGAACCACAGGGATGATTTCCAGCTCCTCACCCAGCAGTGGGTACAGGTTAACCTTGTGCCTCACAGCATGGAGTGACACACAACCCCTGAGTCTGGACAGCCTGGGAGGGGAGCAGGTGGGTTTGGGGCTGACACATTTTGCTCCCAGTCTGGAGATCTGCAGTCAGTCTCCAGTGCTTAAAGTGAATTCACAGCAGGAGCTCGCAGGAGACACCTCTCTTCCCTCTGCATCACATTCCCTTCCACACACAGAAAAACGGGATGAACTGACTCACCTGTGCCCACCTGACACCACATCAGGAACCCCTTCTGTGCAGACACCCAAATTTAATTTGGCCTCACGAAGAGCACCGGGAAGCCCCACTGAGTGTGGGAACTGCAGATTCCTGGTGTTCCTGAGACTCAGGCCTGGCCATGCTGGCACTGCTGGACACCAGGAGGATGCTGACAGCCTCTGGAGTCTGCGGCAGAAGTTTACACATGCAACATCGCTGGCAAATCCTCCCTGGGGCCACTTCAGTGTTGCCTGACTCTGAACAAGGCACTTTATTCTGTTTTTTTTCTCAAAACCACAAGCTCCAGGCACTCTGCAGCAGTGGGGAGATCCTGACCCCTGTTAGTTAAGAGTTTCTAAACAGACTGATTGAGGGAATGACTTGGGAAGGGTAGAGAAGAAAACCACAGCCTGTGTGCTGGTAAGAGGCAGCTGTCCCTGTGGATGAGGCAGAGGGATCAGGGATGGGATCACACAGCATCTGAGGGACGCCCAGACAGCTGCAGAGGGCTTCAGCACTTTTTTCGTATCAAGCCTCATTTCCACAACAGAGAAGAACGAAACATTTTGAGAAATTCATCAGATTTGTTACCATCTTGTGTCTGTAAAGACAAATGCACTTGCATACATCTGCTTATCTTGGACTCAGAGATGTGATTTCCTGGAGTAACCAGAGAGAAGTGAAAACCAGACCAGTCACTTAACATGTGGTTTTAGAAATAAGGCAGGTGACAGCCACAGGAGCTCAGTGTGAACAAGACATCCACCAAGGAGCAGGCAGCTGCTGCATGCTCCCAACTGAATCCCTCCACTCTCCTGCCTATCAATTTCACACCTGTGGTTTCTACACACCTGGGGGAGGTTAAGAGGGAAGGAAGACATTCCAGAAATTCCCTAGCAGAAATCTGAGCACAGCCACATAGCTGGAGAGAGAAATTCCACAAGCAGAGTGACAATTCCCACTGAAAACAGGACTTCCCTGCTTTTCAGCCTGCCTGCTGCATGGAAGGATTGGAAACAGGGCTGTGGAGGCTCACTGAGAAGATTTGTATGTCAAAGCTTCCCTTTTCCCTACAGGACTGAAAAAAAAGAGGGATAATTCAGGCTCTGCAGCCTTCCCCCAGCATGCAGGGTGCCACAGGCCCTCTCTGCCTCATTAACACCCCGATCCTCTGGGCCAGCTCTGCCAAGGAAAGGGGCTCCAAGAGAGCTGCTCTCTCACTGTGTGACTTTGGACTGATTGTCTGCTAAAAAATAGGGTTTTATAAAGCTGTCTTCTTACAGTAAAGATCAAATGGGGCTGAAGTTGTTCCTGTCTCAGTAGTGAAATGGTCTCTGAAGTCTGGGCAGGACACAACCCCTTAACACCAATGTTATAAAAGGAAACAAGAGCAACAGCACTGGGAGAAATGGTTCACAGGAGCTGAAACACCCTGGCAGTGTGGAATAAAAGGTGATTTACAGGCACAGTTCCACAAGGACAGACTATTTCAGCTTCATTCAGCAGCACTGCCTTGTCACCAGCATGGTGTGTCCCAGCCTGCATGTCCCCAGGTGCCACCTCTGGAAGGGGAGAGACCCTCATGATGCCCCAATGCATTTCAGGACTCTGGTCCAAGGGATTGAAAAGATGGATCTGCACATGGGATCACAACATCACCTCAAAATCTGCCACTTCTGATAGTGTGGTGACAAAAATCTATTTAGTTCAAGGGGAGACTGGACAGGTTCTTAGGAGAAAATAAATGTACTGAGGGTTAGATTAAATCTGAGGAAGCCACAACTGATGGGGTTGAAACAGCTTGAGAGCAGCAGGGAGCCTGAGGGAAGTTCCCACGTGCTTCCCCAGACATTTTCTTTCAGCCAGGGCTGGGGAGAGACCAGGCTGGATGGATGCTATGGCTGATCCAGCACAGCAGCTTCTGCATTCCAGGACAAGGCTTTGCACCCTTCACCCCAAAGTCCACCCCAGCTGCACATGAACACCCATCCTGCTGCAAACAACTCATCTGTGGCCTGTTTCAGGCAGGAGGTTTCTCTACACTGCAAATGGTTAAGACTTTCAATGCTGCAAGAATTTCTTTTTCTTTGGCTCTCTGACAAGAATCTTACTGCAAATGCCACCACAAATTCAGGGAAGTCCATTGTATCTGTCACAGCCTCAAATATCTATTGCCAGACAGAATAAAAGTGGATGTGAAATTTTATTCACATTGACAATGTCAAAATTAAAATGTAGAGAACAGATTGCCTCCAGCTCTGGCATCCCCAGCACAGGGTGAGTCCAGAGGAGGCCACAGAGATGCCCCAAGGGCTGGAGCCCCTCTGCTCTGGAGCCAGGCTGGGAGAGCTGGGGGTGTTCACCTGGAGAAGAGAAGGCTCCNNNNACAGTACACAGGTAGTGGCTTCCCACTGCCAGAGGGCAGGGATGGATGGGATATTGGGAGGGAATTCTTCCCTGTGAGGGTGGGGAGGCCCTGGCACAGGGTGCCCAGAGAAGCTGGGGCTGCGCCTGGATCCCAGGCTGGACAGGGCTTGGAGCAGCCTGGGACAGCGGAAGGTGTCCCTGCATTAAGGAACAGAATTAGATGAACTTTAAGGGCCTTTCCAGCCCAAAGCCGTCTGTGATTCTGTGATAAATCAATGTATTCTCTGATTTACAAAAGCAATTGATCACATGGGTTTATTATAGTAAGCCCCCTTAAGGAGGGGGCTTTCCTGTAATTGTGATATTGTGGCAATAAAGCAGCTGTGGTCTCCCAGGCCCACAGGCAGCACTTGCAGCCTGGCCCCTGCTCTCCCAGCCACGAGCTCTCACCTCCCTGCTCCCTCCTGGGTCACAGCCCTCTCTGCCCTCCTAACACTGGTTTTGCCACGTTTGCTGACCCAGCAGCACTGAAGTCAAAGCTCCAAAGCCCATTCCAGCTTCCTTCTTCAGCTGCTCCTGCCTGTTCCTCTCTGCACGTGGGGAAGGGGTTGATTTTCTCCCTGCACCACCCAAGTCTCCCCCAGCTCCCTCTCTGCTGCTCCATGGGAAACCAAATCCTGTAACTTCAAGTCTTTTGATTGGCTGAAAGAATAAAACCAGGAGCAATATTGTCAAACTTGCATTTAGTTTGAATGTTGTGCATCTAGACAGAGCTGATGAAAGGGCTCTGGAGGGTGAGTGTGCTGATTTTTCTCAATTATACCAAGTGGCCTAAAAAGAGGGATTATCTCTCCCTGAGAATCTTGCCTCTATAATGGCAAAACACCCTGGAATATCTGCCCACCACAGAGAGAGGGAGGAAGCCTTATCTCCCAGCACTGATAGCCTGAGAATTAGAGATGTAGAAGAGCACCCCAGCAGCACAGAGGGCCCTTTCTCCTCAGTGCAAGAGCAAACGTGGCTCAGCAGCATCACCATGTAAGAAAACACAAAGCTTCAAAAGAAAGTCTTTGAAATATCTTAAACTGAGTCAAGGAAAAAAGCAGTAATTAATAGAAACAATGTTCTTGTTATGCTGCCTTGATCATTAAGTGCATTTTTAATGCAAATTGCCGAAGAACACCAGCAGATCTGTGGTGTGTTTAACAGCAAACAGGCAGAGAATATTCAGCCCTGGTTTTCTAAAGAAGCTGCTGCTTCTGACATTAATCTCAGGTCTTGAAGTCTGATGAACTAACACTGAGTTTCCATTAAGGGTAATTAATTATAACAAAGCTCTTCCTAGAAAAAATTGTACTGGCAGCAAAATCTACAACTTTTAGAGTAAAACTCTAGAACTGCTATTAAGAATAGCAAGGACTCGGGTTATGGTGTTCTCTGAGATGAAGCATCACCGACAGCTACAGGGTCACTTCCAAAGCTCTAAAACCTGTGTACAAACCTTTCCTTGAGAAATGCCAATGTAAAATATTCCTTAGAGAATATCAATGTTTCTAGCACTTAACAAGAATTATCAATTTTCAAGAAAAACAGAGGAAGGGAGGACAAAAATGCTTAAATTACACTGACTTGAGAACATCAGCTTCTTTCCCTGGTCTCGGTCAGACAGGGGAGAGCAGAATTCCATCCACAAAACCCCACACGTTTGCAGTTTATCTCAGGAACAGGTTCCAGCAGGAGTGGTGGTACATGAAATCCCCCGAACAGGCACCTCCTCCAGACCCCAGAGAGGTTTGTGCTGACAGTTCACAATCCCTCACTGCTAACAGGACTACCCTGAATTCCTGGCTGTGTTTTGCTCGACTCCAGACTAAGCAGGACATTTCTTTTCCCACCTCACACAGCTGCCTCCGAGCTGCCTGTGAGCAGTGGGAGCAGCAGCCAGAGGCTGCAGTTGCAGTCCCCAGGAAGCAGGACAGAAGGCTCACATCCCTCCCTGGAGCAGCAGCTCAGGTGAGCTCACTGTGCCCAGCCAGTGCAGGTGGCTTTACTGACTCACGGAAGGTTTCCTTTGGAAAACCCAGCTCAAACAGGTGCCAACAGCTAAAAGGAAAGAAATGCTTTGCAAGGAGAAATGGTATTGCTTCCCTAAGGCTTTGCACAAAACTACTTCAGGAATGTGTAAGGCAATACCCAAGGCAGGATTTTTCCCACACAGTAATTTTTTTTTTTCCCAGTAAATAATTCTTCATTTGCTTCCCTGGAAGCACTGTTTTCTCCACAGGGCTTTATCCTCCTGCAGCTCCTGAGAGCTGAGCAGTGCCAATATCCTGAAGGGTGACAGGGTCTTCTTACATTTGCAGCTGCTCAGGTAATTCCAGCATATCCTTGTGGATCAAAGCAGCTCAGGGAGGGTTAGGGTACCTTGCAGGAGAGCTTCCGTGCTGATGCGGTGCCTCATGATCTGCAAATCCCCCTCGCTGTCGGATCCTTCATCCTCCTGGATGTCTATGTCAGAGTCATCATTACCTGCTTAAAAACAAAGAGAGTTGATTAATATCACCTAAAGCAACCCCCAGCACAGAGGAGCAGCTGGACACAGGAGGTACCAGCAGTTCTACCTTTGTTCAAGCCTGAGAGGAACTGAAAATGCAGCTGCAGCTAGCTCTACACAGGAGCACAGGAAAATGGCCAATATCCACATCCCAGGGAGCAACCCTTCAGCATGAGAGTGCCAAAGCAGCATCCACTGTAAACAAGAGCCTTGGGACAATCCCAGACTGCACCATAAAGGTGCTGTGTAAACACCCCCTCTGGGTATGAAGAGAAGGTGCTACTTCAGCGAGGGATTCAAAGATAAACTCTGTGAAAAGCATTTGGGAAGCGCATGTTTATTAACACAGCTCCTGGTTTTACCCTGACACCAGCAATGTCCAAGCCCATCCCCTTGGACAATCTGCCTTCCATTTAATCCTAGACAAGCACAGTTCCACATCCCCAGATAAAGGAGTGCAGCTACAGCCAAACCCAAGGTGCTGCAGAGACAGGGAAGCTTCCCCAGATGCAAGAACTTCTTCAGATATTTTCATCATCTGCCTTTGTTTCCTTCCCCCCATCCAAAGTAAAGCTCCCTGTCCAGAGCCAGGACAGACCCAACAGCACCCCACGGGAGCACTCAGCACATTTGCTGCTGATTATTTAGAGAAAATAGGCAATTCTTTCCCAGGTACATTTAATTACACACATGTCTGAGCTGAAAATGGAAATAACTACTTTAATTAGGATTAGTAATGAGCTGACACATCTTTGCAATATTTAATTATCGGACAATATACAAATATTAGACGTTTTCCCACCCTCTTTTTCACTGCAATATAAAGTTAATGAGAAAATAATAATGGCAAGGGGAAGTATTTGCTAGCCTGGGAAGATTACAAGGCTCCAGCAGAGTTAGCTACAATTTCTATTTGCACTTTCTTCTTTGGCAAGCGAGGGAATCACTCACTGCTGTGTGACCTGGATGCTGCTTCTGTTTGCCTGGCATTTAGGAAACTGAGGTTTTGTTCAGCCTTGCATGGGCAAACTCCTTGGGAAGAGCCATGTGGAGCTTACAGACAGGATTCAAGTTTGTGCTCAATATATTAAAGAACGAATTTATCACATCTGTGATGGCTCTTACTGCTACTAAAATGCCCTCATTCTTATTTTGTGGGGTTTTCTTCTTCCTTCTTGGTTATTTATTCTTATTTTTAGCAGCAATTTCTGCCTTTCAGGCTTTGTCATTTGTGCTCCTGTTAGGCAGCACCACTGCCAAGAGCTGAGGATGCTGCAGGGAGCCCACTGATAACTTGGCCAAACCTTTCCCACCCGTGCCTCCTGCTCCTGTCTGGGATCTCCTGAGCACGAGCTGCCAGCTGAGCAGGGATCAACAGCTTCCCACTGCCAGAAAGCAGGGCTGGATGGGATATGGGGAAGAAATTCTTCCCCGAGCCTCTAAAAATCCTGGATTGCCTTTCAATCCAAATGAAAATACAAATTCAACTGAACTCCCAGCATGTCATGGAATGGCCTGGCTTGGAAGGGAGCTCAAAGCCCATTTTGTTCCACCCCCTGCCATGGGCAGGGACACCTTCCACTGTCCCAGGCTGCTCCAAGCCCTGCCCAACCTGGCCTTGGGCACTGCCAGGGAGCCAGGGGCAGCCACAGCTGCTCTGTGCCAGGGCCGCAGCACCCTCACAGGGAAGAGTTTCTTCCCAATAACCACAGTACAGCACTTTTCCTGCTGAGTTGTGACTTTGAAACAAATCCTGTTACGGATCTGTGGCAGGAGTTTGGGTTTTCCTTGGACAGCCTGGCTGGAACCCTGGTGCACAGAGCCCAGCTCGGAGCATCACTGCAGTGAACTCGTGCCAGAGGCTCAGAGAAGTGACAGCTGCACATGCAAATTCAGCAATATCACAGTTCCTGCCTCCAAGCCTCCTGCTCCCTCCTGAAAAGACATCAAGCACCTTTTTCACCCCCCAAAAATAAATATACTGCTCCAATCCAGCCCAAGGGCTGCTATCACCAAGCCCAGCTCTGCCCATGTACAATCTGAGTTATCAGCTGAGTTGAATCATGCTGAGCCAAAATCCCAAGAACACAGAACCACAGCACAGTGCTAAAAAATTATTCAAATACACAAGATAAAGAGAAGCTGAGTACAGGCTTTTTATCAGGATTAAACAGCAGTCCAGCTCAGTGCTGTGTGTGACCTGTCCTGGGCAGTGTTCCATCACCAAACCCCTCACTCTACACCCAGTGTGCCCAGTTCTCACCAAAATATTCTTGGTATTCATAAAAAGTGACAGTTCAGAAAGTTTCATTTAGCAACATGCAGGAAGACTTGTTGCCCTAGAAGAAGCCACAATCTCATTTGTGTAACACTGCACAACCAACTACAATCAACTTTGGGGAGACAAGGAACATTCCTTATGAAAAAACCAGATTTTTCTTAGGATCAGCATAAAGCAATGAAGATAATCAACCACAGCACCACAAATTGCCATGTGCCTGTACACGGAGTACAGAACCCACTGAATGGAGCTGGCTTATGAGATTTATACGGGCTTACATGAGGATTATTGGAATTCTCACAACAGGCTTGTTCATTATTATTCAGCAATCCCCGTGCCCCAATTGAGGCCAAGCTGGCAGCCTGCAGAAGCTTCAGACTGAGGTTTTGAGCAGCTCTTGTATTTTTATGATGAAAAGGTAATCAGCAGAACAGGTCTGTAAATTGTGCTGGGCCCATCTCGCCACTGCTGTGATTGACTCTGCTGCACAGAAAACACTCCAGATACCAGCCCACCTGAGGGAGAATATCCTGGGATCTTAAACCCCACTTGCCTTTCATTTCAACATTTCTATTTCATAAAGATGGGTTTCAGTCAACTCAATTAGTTTCCATTAAAGCTGTCCAGCCACAAAAAATGCATCCTGGTTCCACTGATTTCCAGTGGTGGGACTTTTGTTCCTGCTCCCACTGCTCCCAGAAAAAAGCCAGAGCTGATACCTGGACAGATAATACTACATTGAAATGATTTAATTTCTGGTAATTTGCAATGCTTGAAGGAAAAGCAGCATGATTTAATAACTTAGCAGTGATTTCATTACAGATTTGGTGGTTTGCATCAATATTCAAGTAAAGGTATCCAGCTGTAAAATAAGAAGTTACTGTGGTGAAGATAATGGGCAGAGTGGCCATTGTTTATTGATATGCTCTGGAATTAGCTGTAAATGCTGTGCAATGTGTTCAATTTCATCACAAAATCACCGCCTTGGAAACACAGGCACTGGCTCCACAGCAATTACTGCATTCAGCAGGGGGCTGGCTCTGCTGAGAAAACATCACCAGAACGATCAAATGGGCAACTGACAGCCACTTGATCCCCAATGAAATCCAGTTAATAAATAGCAGGAAATGAGGGAACAGCAAAGACCAGAGAGGGTGGGATTGGGATTTTTGACTGTGCTGAAGGAGAGTGAAGCTCAGGGCCTATGGAAAGCCTCAGCTCTGCCAAACCCATCCTATTGTCACACCAAACCCACAACACCAGGCTCTGTATCAGCCTGCACACTCCTAAACCCACTGCTCTGCAATCTGAAGGGAAAGGAAGGCTTAGATATAAAAATACCTGGAGGGAAAGTCCTTTTTCCTTAGCACAAAACTGAGATCTGTCATCTGATCTCTAAGAAAAAATTCAGCCTGGTACTGAGAGCTACAGAGCAAGCTCCAGATGTAACTCCTACAAATTCCAGTGGAAAACTTGGATGTTCAGAGATCTGCAGTCAAAACCTGGGCAGTCACAGCAACATACAGCAACAAGGAGGTTGCAGAGGTATCTCTAAGTGCACTCATTTAACTTGCCTGGTCATTTTAAGATCACAGAATCAAGGAATAATTTGGGTTGCAAGGGAATTTAAACTCATCCCATTCCAGCCCTGACACGGGCAGGGACACCTCCCCCTATCCCAGGCTGCTCCAAGCCCATCCAGCCTGGTCTATCTACAGTATCCAAACTCCCAATTTATCAGAAAGGATGATTAACCACTGCCTGGGGAAGCAGCAGGTCTCAGCCACTCGAAATAATTAAAATTAACTCAGGATGACAAGCTCCAGTTAAACTGGGATTTGGAGTCTTAGCCAGAGTGAGCAGTTAAGTTATTTTTGGGCCCATTTGATAAAGAGGCCATATTTCGTGACCAGAACTATTTCTAACAGTCTTACAAGCCAAAAATCCATCAAATCATTATTAAATTAGACCACGAATTTGCAATTACCCAACAAGCACAACACAAAGCTCCCGTGGACCAGTTCCAAGTGTCTCTTCCAAGAAGATGGATGGCCTGAGCACCAGCAACATCATCCAGGAATCATCCAGGAGTCACCCCTCACATCCCACAGCTGCTGCAAGGGGGCTTTTTGTTTGTCTGCAGCCAGATTTCAAAGCATCAGCTCTGGAGTAGAACGGGTGCACCCAGGAGCATCAGTTAAATCCTCTGGTTATTGCTGAACAAGATTCAAGTAGTGCAGATTGCCAGATGCTGGGGAAAATGAATGTTTATTCATTCTACAGACCAAGCCAGAGGATGCAGGGTGGACTCACCGGAGCAGCACAATAGAAAGTGGCCGAGTCAATGAAAAATTCAGCTTTACAGCAAATACTTCTGCATATTTAAATTAATCATGGGCACAGCATAGGCCAAAAATAAATACAGGAAATATTTTGAAAAATTCAAAGGGTTAATTTTTTGTACTTTCAAAACAAAATATTTTACTTTTTTAAAAATATATTTCATATATATTCCTACAAGAAAGGTGGAGAGAGACTTAGGACAAGGGCCTGGAATGAGAGGACAAGAGGCAATGGCTTCCCACTGCCAGAGGGCAGAGTTAGATGGGATTTTGGGAAGGAATTGTTCCCTGGGAGGGTGGGGAGGCCCTGGCACAGGTTGCCCAGAGAAGCTGTGGCTGCCCCGGGATCCCTGGCAGTGCCCAAGGCCAGGCTGGATGGGGCTTGGAGCAGCCTGGGATAGTGGAAGGTGTCCCTGCCCATGGCAGGGGTGGCACTGGATGGGCTTTGGGGGGCCCTTCCAACCCGAACCACTCCAGGATCCTGTGATTCTGCATTGTCTGCTTTTAAATTGATAAAAAGCCCTTGAAGAATGTGAGAAAATGCATCAGAAAAAGTGCATAAAAAAGTGAAAAAGAAAGATCTGCAAATGCAGTAAGCTGAAGAGCCTGATAAAATATTTCAGCCTAGAAAAACTCCAAGTTGTTCCTTTTTGCTCAACAAAGTTTTTGCTATTTTGGATAAACCTGAGGAAATAAACTGAATTTCTGCTGTGGTCAGTGACCTTTCCTGGCCTCTCCTGTCACACAATCCAGTACCAGAGCACCCAGTCCCCACACCTGACAGGAGAACTCCAGCCTTCACCCAAGCAGTGTCTAATACACTGTTTTAAGAGTCACTTTGCCATTAACAAGGAAACCAAGCCCTGAGCTTCAGGCAATTGGATTTGTTACGTGGCACCAGCCCTGGAAGTGGCACAGGGGCAGCAGATGTGTGAGACACCAGAGACTGGATCAGCCTCTCTAAGAGCACCTTCTGCCAAGCAAAGATTAGAAAAATAACAGCAATTTCCTCCCTTCTCAGCACAAAAGACATTTTTATACTGCTGCAAATACTTAATTGTGTGTATTTTCGTCAGGCAGATAATACTCGGAGCCTGATCTGTAGCTAGAGTTCAAAATCTTTATGTTGTTTAAAAACAGTTTTTCAGACAATTTAAGAGTTGGCTTTTTTTTTTCCCCCTCAGTGCAGTGGTTTTATGGAGTTGCTCTGTCAGAGAGAAAAGCTGATTTGCAATGTGTGGAAGCAAAAGAAAAAAGAACCAGACTGTTTATCAATAACACTAAACAATATTGCCAGTTTTATGTGAGTACCACAACAAATCCATGGACTTTCTACATCCTCAGCACAGACCTGCACAACTCAACCTCCATCCTTCAGCTCTCCTTCATGAGAAACAGGGTTTAGGCTGCTCAGCCTGAAACTCACCTGAGAGCTGTCCAAAACTCCTGCAACTTCATTGCAGAGAGAAATGAAGTGTTAATTTGGAACCCTTCTTACCAAATTAGCAGGAGATAAGGTCAGAGGATGCAGACAATGCGGGAGCTGATCAATGACGTGGGTAAGTGAAGGGAACAGTGCTCACAGGGCAGAGAGGATGCTGACTTTTATCAGTTAATGGGAACAAATTTATCACCACCTGTCAGCCCACGCTGTTAGAAAAGCCTCATTAAGTGTTTTGCAGCTCCCAGGGGCAAAGTGCAAAGGGAGTGAGAGAACCTGTCCTGCTCCTTGCAGGGGCACTGCCCCGCCACCCCTCTGAGGAGGAAGCAGTGACCCTGCTCCAAGGCAGCTCACTCCACCACCCCAACATTCCAGAGCCAGCCAGGGAGTCCTGGGATACTGGGAGAGTCAGGCCAGCCTGCCCACCTTCCACTGAGCAGAGAAGCAGCTCATCCCTTCACCTCCAGAACCTGCTGCACAAGCAAGACCAAGTCAGAGCAGGGCCCACCTGAACCATCCCAGAGTCTCTTGGGTTGAAAGCCCAGATAACAAAGCCCTAAGTTTCCAAACAAACTGAAGATGGAATAAAACTGCTGATAAAACCACCTTGCTTTGTGTGGGGGGCATTATTAAAAAATATAAATGGAATAATGAAGTATTTAGCAGGGTCTGTGGTGGCAGGACAGGCAGTGATGCTTTTAAACTGAAGGAAGATCAATTTAGACAAGAAATTGGGAAGAAATTCTTCCCTGTGAGGAGGGGGAGAGCCTGGCACAGGGTGCCCAGAGAAGCTGTGGCTGCCCCTGGATCCCTGGCAGTGTCCAAGGCCAGGCTGGACGGGGCTTGGAGCAGCCTGGGACAGTGGAAGGTGTCCCTGCCCATGGCAGGGGGTGGCACTGGATGGGCTTTAAGCTCCCTTCCCACCCAAAGCAGTCTGGGATTCTAGGAAGTATTTTTCCCTCCAAAAACCTACTTCAGAAAGATGTTTCTGATGGTGAAGTCCCTCTTCACCGTTCCCTGTCACTGGCTCATTACAGGGCACTTCCTCTCTCAGGAGGATGCAGCACCCAAAATCCAAACACAGCTGAAAGGTTGAAGTGCTCGGGGCTGCAGCACCTCACACCATTTCCTCACTCTGCTCACAAAATCACTGCCAGATGCAGCTGCAGGTCCCTTGGGAACCCTCTCCAGCAGAAGCTCCACCCCTCAGGTGATGCCTGTTTCTGGTGTGAATTGCGCTATGAACCCCGTGGGAGGGTGGGCAGGCAAAGCTGCTCAGTGGTGCTGAGCCCATCCTGCTGCTCTTTCTTTGTCTCCTCTCGTGCCAAACGTGTATTTTTCCTGGGATGAGGATCCTGGCATTAACACAGCTGCTCTGTAAACAAACTGTGCCACGTAAGACACCAACCTCTGCTTTCTCACCAAAGCAAATCTCCTGGGTTTGAACTGTTTAAAGGGCAGCATTTAATTAATAACGGGAGCAGGAGAGGGGGGGTCTGGTCTAAGGGGAGAGCCCAGGTTGTTAATTGTGAGCAGCCTGAGGTCTTGGGGAGCTTTACAACATTCCATTAATTAACCTCTGTGCTCCTGACTGGAAAACAGCCCTGGAGAGGCAAATTTCCTGTCTCAGTTCCACCTCTGCAGCCTTTCACAGACAAAGGCAGGGTGGAGCTGACAGAGATGACTCGATTTGCCAAGGTGATGGGACAGTCAATAAATGAGCCAGCTGTGGAAAGCAGGATCCTGGTGCTCTTCTCACTAGAATAAATACTAATTATGACAGTTAGGTACTTGAATTAAGATGTATTATGGTAATATTGAGGTCATTAAAAGTAATAAGCACATTCTTAGGTGGCAGTTAAATCAGTCACTAAAAGAAAAAGTTCCTTTTATTTCAGAGATGCAAAACGACAGAACAGTTTTCCAGCTGAAAATCCACAGACAAGGACAAAGCAGGGCAGCAGATTTTCATGTTGTACCTCACACTGCCAATTACTGGTGACTGATGTCCACCTTCTCTTGAACTTTTTTACCCCCAAAACTGTCAGAGAGCAGGAATTGGACATTTTCATGCAAATAAATCCTTGAAATAATTCCACATTCTTGTAATTTGTATTACAAATCCTATATTTCAGCTAAAACTTCTTCGCTTTTTACCTCATTGATACGAGATCAAAGATGGGTGGAAATCAGTGAATTTCCTGTTTCATGAGTTTGCTTGGAAAATCTCGGACACCAAACGAACGGTGAAGTGCAACTTTTATGCCTTTATTCAATTTCAGCTTTCATGAACTCTCCCTCTGATCCTGGAAATTAACTTTCCTTCTAGTTTCTCCCAGTATCAAATAAAAATGCACAGACTGCAGTATTAAATTCACAAGGGTAGCTCATGATGAAGTTCTGGCTGGTGTTTGGCTCAAAAAGAGCAGTATCTGGTTTGTGAGCTTTCTACAGAGTCTCAAGAGATCGTTAATTCCCTTCTGATCCTAATTAATTGAGAAGAAGTTCAGGGAAAAAAAGAGAAAAAACCCCAAATTTTAACTGCATTCCCATTTTGTGGGTTCATTAAAACCAAACAAATGCAGGGAGGTGAATGTGGATCCTATTGAGAAGACTGATGATATTACAGAGGATTTTAAGCTGTGAGTTTTCATCTGGGAAAGTTCTGATCTGTGTCATACAGAATCATTCTGAACACAGACCCAAACTCTGTGCCATGCACTGTGCCAGGCAAGTGCTGGGGACAGAAACTGGGGACAGAAAGGACACTCTGGTTTTGCAGGACACCCCAGCATGTGTGTGATGAGGCACAAACCAGCAGGACCACTCCTTCCACGAAGCACTTGGCTGAGAAGAATCCCCTGTCCCAGTCTGCTCTCAAACCAGCAATCCCCTGCTGCTGGGACAGCTCTGTGTCCCCAGCCAGCCCAGGGAGGGGTGGGAACAGTAAAATGAAGCCCAGATCTGCTCTCTGGGATTGCCCAGCTTTCAGTGGCTTATTGTGGCCATTCCCCAGCCCTGCAGGTAAAACTGGCAAGGCAGGGGAACATTGCCAGAGGAACATTTCACAGAACATTTCACTGCTGTCCTTAGAAGTTGTCATGATTCCACTTTTTCTACCCCTGCCTGCTGACTCTGTCATCACCCCACATCCCCTCACACACAGAGTAGCCAGCACTTAGCAACTCCTCTGCTACTACAAGAGCTGAAGGAAATCCCACTTACTTCCACTCTTTAGCAGGTGCTGCTCCTCCTCCTTCAGCCTGTTCTGAATAAGACGTAACATGTTGGCTGTTTCCTGCAAGAGGAGAAAAGAATTGCCTTGGGAAAGCTGCCACAGGTAGGATGGGACTAGAAAATCAGCACTGAAAATGTTCTATGGAAAAAAAAAGGTCTGAATTGAAACATGGAGCTCCTGCTTACTTGGACTGTGAGAGTCAGGATATAAAGCCCAGGTCAACCAGTGCACTGAAAATCAACCTTACATTCCCACTGGGTGAAACATCACTTATCCCACGGAAAATGAGTTTATTTGTCTTCATCGCACAGAACATGACTGCTGCTGCTTTGAAAAGCAGGCTTTGGTAGCTGTTTTCAGCCAATAGTCCATTAAACACCAGAATTGGTTTGTGAAATGACTGCACTTCCTAACACACATCCAAACCAGAAAGAATCCAGGCATGCAAACAAAACTGGAGCAAACAACCCTACCAATGAGCTGGAAAAGTACAGCCATGTATTTATTATACCTCTCTGGTGCAAAGGAGAACCAACCAAATGAAGGTCAATGACACTAAAAAATCACAGAATGGGACCTTTCTAACCCATTTTTAAGGACATTTAGCTTAAATTTGGGTCATGCTAATGGTGAATAGCAAACTAAACATGATAGAGTAGGTAAGATATGAATGCACAGAATCAGGCACAGATAGAACCCACAACATGAACAGGTGGCAACAGCTGATAGAAGATTTAGCCACAAATTTTGCTAATTTTAGTCTCTTCAATTCTAGTCAGGCAAAGAAAAGATAATTAACTGTGGATTGCAATAAGATTTTTCCGAGCCTTTGATTTTTCTACGTAAAATATGATTATAATTAAAACCACCAGTTGCTCTGATGTGATCAGACCTCCACATTTACAGTGCACTTGTGGGAAGGAAACGTGAACTCAGCTGGAATATCCACGGGACAGAGGGAAGAAAGTAAGAAAGAATCTGAAAGTGGAATGGAGCACAAGCTCCTTGCACTTTCACGTGGAAATGTGTTTCCATAAGTATGGAAGCTGAGAAAGGAACTTCCCACCCAGCACATGAGGAAGTTGCTGAAAATAGAGGCCTGGGGACATACTGGAATGATCCAACACAACTTGGCATAAACACCTGTCCTCGGAGCTGAAATTCAGGCTGGAAAAATTAGCAGGGAAGATGTTTCCAAGTGGAAGTGATGTGTCACCTGTACCTGGTGAGAAACACACCTCAGTGCCTCTCTCAAGGGAATAAATCCTGATCTAAAAATCTGCATTGGACAACCACACAAACTGTCTGCTCTACAAACTCAGGGCTAACAGAGACAGGGGCCCCATGGATACCAGGAATGGATCCTCGGGACCTAAGGAATAACCCTGCAAAACTGAAGCAGGTGTGACGGTGTCCAGGGGGATAAAGCAGAAAGGTCAGGATGCCAAATCCCATGGAATGAGACCCTCCAGCAGCAACGTGCATCAACAGAACTACTGAAATCTCCAAACTGATGGGTGTGTTCTGCAGGGAGAAGCTAATTCCTGCAAAAACAAGGGAGGAAAAGACACAAGCACGTTTTTTAACTTGTTTCACGTAGACTCAGAACATTTGAAATACTCTGTGGAGGAAACTGCTCTTCTTTATTAATTCCTTTCTTTATTAATTCCTTCTTCATGATTAACATTCTCCCCTTCGATGCCAGCAAAGCCTTTTCAAAGATAATGAAAACTGAAATGTGAGTGGACCTGAGGCAAAATCTTCAGAGGTCTCTAGCTAACAGTGTTTCCTTTGGTCATTCCAAGGCCTCCCTCTGCATCAGTGAGTCCCAATATTCCTCACTGGGACTTTCCTCACTGGATATTTCCCCACTGAGCCTCACAATTGCTATCTTTTTTTGCTTCACCTCTTCCTCCCAGCCAGTTGTAAGGTTTAAATATGGTCAGTGGTTTAAAGAAACCCCTGCACACACTCCCAGTGCAGCCTCCCCACTGCTCTGTCCCTGGGACAAATGGATCCATGAGGGATCAATCCCCCACCTGGATCCCAACCCCACTGGCTGCTGCAGCCCCCACAGTGCATATGGCAAAGAAAGGAAAACAGGATAAAAAGAAAAGGACCTTTCCCAAATGTCATGGGGACAAATTCATAAGCCCAGGAAGCACGTTTAGAATGTTCATAGAGCAGTGAAATAATCAGCACAGACATAATCATTGCCTGGCACTGCAATTCCAGGCACACACCACGACAGCTGAACTGGCGAGTCCAATTTAGACAAATAAGCAGCTCCCCTGCTCCTTCCCTTCTCCCACTCTCCAGCTCTGAGAAAAGCTCTTGTGCAGCAACACAAGAGGAACCTGCTGCAAACTAATCCATCAAAACAGAATTAAGCCAGGCAAATTCTCCACTGCAGCTCAGCATGTGCCTACCCAAGGTCCTGACTGGAGGATGGGGTGCTCCAGCTGTGGGGAAAACAGCAGGGCTAAGAAGATGGGGTTTATGAACTTAAAGTATAAGAGAAATGAAGGCTAAAGGAATGTTTACCCATTCAGATGAGCCACTTCTCCCCCTTTCCCCCAGCCTTCCACCTGTGCTGCTGGCCAGCAGCTCAGCTGATCTCATTGCCAGCCAGCCCAGACACGGAACTGGCAGGAAAAATGTTTTTCTGCTGGTTTAGGTTTCTGAATAGCTTGATGCACGGCTGGTGAAATGCCACTGTCAGCCCAAGGGACCTGCTGAGCCTGTGCATCCTCCCTTCCAAAGCAGCCCATGGCTCCATCACTGCCACATCCTGCAGAAGCTCATCAAAAACTGCAGCAACAGAAAATGTTTTAAACGGGCAGCTCCAAACCTGTCAGAACCAGGAGAGCATCAGTGAACTGCTGGTTACGGTCCCTACCAAGTGACACCTTCGAAGAGAGGGCAGAAGGGATGGGAAATCAGAACTCTAGAAAGTAAACAGAATTTATCACTTAATTTTTTAAAGGTTCTGAACGCCTGCAATCACCAAAGCTGCATTTTTTGGCCTGAGCAGGTTCCGCTTTCCATGGTGACACCACCTCGGCAGAGGTGATTTATGGCAGCTCAGCAAAGCCCAGGCTGGGCTCATCAGAGCTGCTTTTCTGTTTGAGGCTGAGCACCTGTGTGTGATCCAGGGCTTCTGAGCTGTGACAGGGCACAAGAGCTGGGGCTGATGGACTGGAATGCTGCAGGTGCTCTTTCAACACACGGAGTTGTAGCAGGGCCCAGGGGCTGCTCAAGTGTCATGTTTCCCTTGCAGTGACAGGGTGACAGCTCCATGAAAACAGAGATGTGTCTTATGCTCGTGCAGCTCCCACAGGGAACAGCCTGAGTGCCTTGGGATGCTGGATGGGAAGGAGCCAAGTTTTAACCATCTGTCCAGTCTCTCCATTAACCAAAGAGCGGGAGCTGCAGCAGGCAAACACTCTCTGGATCGTCCTCTGCAAGTGAATTTTACTCAAATGAAGTGGCAGCTCCCACTGGGGAATCACAGTGTCAAATCAACCCCATTTACGTACCAATTAACACAAAATCCAAACCAACCTGCCCCCTCAGAGGGACTCCCAGGCCTTTCAGGGTACCAGGGATCATTGGGGCTGAAAATCCTGCTTTAGGGGCAGACGGATTGAAATTCTCCTCCTCTGCCTCATACTTTATGCTGCCTCTCCTGGATGTAAATCTGCCCAAAGGAGTAATTTTTGCAAACAGCTGAGAGAAACGGGCAGCAAGGCAGGGCTGACACTGAGACCCCCTGAATAACCCTGGCTCCAAGGGACCTTCCAAAGTCCCAGCCCAGCCTCCTGCTCCAAGCAGGACCAGCAAACGGATCAGATCCCAGCGCTCAGGGCTGGAGCTTGCTGGGTCCTAAAGGTCTCCAATGAAGAGACTGATCAACCTGTCTGGGCAACCTGCTCCACTGGCTGAGTGTCCAAAGGGTGCAGAAGCTTCCTCACAGCAGGCCAGAATGATTTTTCCTTGCTAATGACCTGTCCCTGGCTCTCAGCACAGGGGCTCAGGTGTCCAGAGTCACCAGAGATGTCCCCGCTCTCCATGCAGGCCCTTGGTGACACACAGAGCCCACACAGGCAAGAGCAGCAGGAAATGCAGAGCCCTTCTGGTGACACACAAAGGCTTCTAAATCAAGTCAGTCTCACCTATGTTTACAATCAGCTGGGCTTTTTTCATGCCCATTTTCTGTTGTTACAGAAATGTTACCTGTCCAGCACACTCAGTCCACTCAAGATGAATGTCTGGTTTTTGTAGATTGGAGTTTGAATGAGACAATCCAGACATTCTGCATCTCAGTCTTCTTCAACTGGCAAAGCAGATGATTTTCCACCCAACATCTGACCATGAAACTCTTTGCAATAAATTGTGTCAGAATGTTTTAATATGCTCTGATCCATTGCTCTCTGCACAAGTAAAACAGTGATGGTGAGTTCCAGCGTGCGGGCTCAGGGGTGGGATGGGTGATTGGGGTGATTTTGTTTTCAAACAGAGGCCATGGAGAACATCCCCCAGCTGCAGACCCACAGACAACTTGCTCTGCCACTGACCCAGTGTGTGCCTCAAGGCCAGTGATCCAGGATTTGGATAAGCCACGTGACTGACCCGACTGCCAGTCCCTTATCCCAGTCCTTCATGATGTATCTGATGTTCCTGAGTTCTGGTTTAAACCATAACATCAAGCTGGAATTCATGAGAAATCACGAGATTGAAGACAACTCTGCCCCTGCAGATTGCAAAGCAGCAAGTCTGACAGCTCAAAACCAGGAAGAATAAAAATGATGCAGTATTTGATAACTTAAAACAGCTCAGCTTTTTTTTTTAAGCTAACCTGTAAGTTTTTTTTTAAACACCAGCAGGATTTTGAACACAAAGAATTTGTGCCCTGCAGCCAGTTGGCAGACAGGATTACCACTAAGTAGGAAGGAAAGGGAAAGAAGTGGGTGAAATAAGAAGGGAATAAGTACAAAAGCACAGGACAAGAAGTGGAGCCCACTGACTTTTTGCATTTGGATGGAGCATTTCAATTTTTGCCTAAGCTATTCCTTTTGTTCTCAGACACTTTCCCAATCCCAGAAATCTCTCTCTGTCTAACGTTTTCATCTCAGCAAGGGAAAACAATGTTTCCTTCTGGTTTTTCTGGAGTTTTTTCTGGATCTGCAGTGCTCCCACTCCTCTGGAGTACCCTTGGAGGAAACCAGTTTGCTGCTGGATTGAAGGGCTCAGCTCCCCTTGACTTTATCTGGGCAGCTGCTCCCTCCTTTGCCACAGAACAAAGCACCTAAGATCAGCTCCTGCTACTCTGAGGCAGCTGGTTTTGATAAGAGAGTGGTCACTCACTCAGCAGGAGGGAGATAAAGGATGAGGAGAAAGCATGAGGTGCCTGATGAGAACGCGACAACTCTCAATGACAGGAAATCTGCCAAGGCCAACGGGCAAGGGACTAAAGCTCATGGAAACAGGAGGCACCAACCCACCTGGAGCTGTTCTTTAAGAGCAGACATGATGTTTCCTGGATGCTGAACTGTTAAATACCTCCTCCAAAATCCACGTTTTGAATGGGAACATGGCTGTAGTTATGTCTGACTAGACCTGACTGCAATGCTGCAGGGTTTGTTCCTTTTTATTCTGTTGAGGAATGGTGGGAGAGAGACAAGATTCACCTGAAACTGTGGGGCAGAAGAACCTTTACCACCAGGCTTGCTCGGCCATGAGCAGGGCTTTGAACGAGGTCTGGCAGGGAATGGTGGTGATGACAATCCTGACAAGAAACAGAGCACTGTGAACAGGCTCTGGAATGTTCCTTGTGAAGGCAAACCAAGTGGGATCTCATCTCACGAGCCTGAACACAAGCACATCCATTGTAGGAAACAAACCAGGAGGAATTGGAGCGTGCAGAGCTATGATCCCACAGGGATTACAGAAATATGGCATCTCCTAATAAATTCTGGCACACCAGCTCCAGCGCTCACATTTATCAAAATAATCAATTAGACCTGTTAGATCACTACTGAAGGGCACTTTCATCAAGAGGAGTCACAAAAACACCTCAGAAGTTCCTTGAAAGGTTTCTCTTCTCAAGGACAAACGTGTTAATTAACAGAGCGTCTTTCATGCTATCAAGAAAATCAGGGGAAAAGCACAAATGCTTTCTAATGTGAGGGCAATGTTTCGTCAAGGAACATTGATATCAGAGTGAAAAAACCTAGCATGGGTTTTCATAGAATCACAGAATCATTAAGGTTGGAAAAGACTTCTGAGATCAAGGGGGTTTTTTTGGTCAACCATGTCCCCAAGTGCCACATCCAGTCATTTTTTGAGTGCTTCCAAGGATGGTGACCCCACCACTGCGTGCTCCAATGCCTTTCTGTGAAGAGATTTTCCCTGAAATCCAACCTGAACTGCCCCTGGCACAACTTGAGGCCATTTCCCTTTGTCCTATTGCCAGCTGTGATGACTTTGTTCCAGGAGAAAGTCTTTAGGAAGGAAAACTTGCATCAGGGATGTGTGGGAAAGGTGTCCAGCAGAGCCTTCACATGGGATCACACGAGTAGCAGAAGGCAGAGACAGGAAAAGATGGAATTTTTGGCTGTGGATACACCAGTGCAGCTCTCAATGACACCAGCTCAGGCTGCACAGAGCCAGACAGTGCAGTGCATTCAAAACCAACTCACAGCAACTGTTTTTAAATCAGTTTGGTTTAACACTTCTCACACACTTCTTCCTAAAGCTTCCATAATTACTTAGCAAGTCCTGATTTCATCCAGCCCCAGCACTGCAATACCCGCAGATGAACTGGAGTTGGAAGGGAACAGCACGCTCCATAACCTGGACATCAACACCTTCCCTCTGGGAGCTCAACAGAAGGAGATTATTCAGGATGAGGAGTGGCAGCTTGGTAATTGTTTGTTCTCACCCTGTGGGATGTGTTTGCTGACCTGGGTGCCCTGCTCATGCTCCGGGTGAACTCTCTTTGCCTCTCTCTAAGCTCTCCCCTTGTATCCTCACACAGTAAATGAGTAATTCCCCCCCTGGCACGATTCTGGAGTGACTTTTGATGCAATATGAAACCTCTCTGCACAGGTTACTGCGCTTTTTACTGTGCACATTACATGTTTTCTATTGGAATGATCAAACAGTGCACAGCTGGCCCAAAGAGGCTGCACAGTCTCTGTCCTTGGAGGCTTTGAGGACTGCACTGGATAAAGTCTGATGCCACAGCTGACCTTGCTTGGAACAGAATGAATCTGTCAGTCAGTGACCAAGAAAGCAGGTTTAAAAGTGATTTATTTAGTCGACCGGTCTTCTATTTAGAAAACCCCAAAAGACAACAAACAAATCCCAACTCAAAACTTTCCACCTCAAATACTTCTCTGCACTGCTGTGCTGGTTCCAAGGCCAGGTTGGAGGAGCTTGGAGCACCCTGGGCTGGTGGAGGTGTCCTTGCCCATGGCCCTGGATGAGCTTTAAGGTTCCTCCCAAGCCAAACCATTCCATGACGAAAGAAATACTCCTGACCCATCCAGGAACCACAGGCCAGAGCCAAGGGAGCAGAACATGCAAGGAACCAGCACTGAGCTCTCTGCTGAGGATTTGTGACTGTCCAGGGCAGGGCACAGCTCAGGACTGTGCAGACACAGGAGACAGAAGGATTGCGAAGGCACTGGCAGAGGCTGCATGAGACCAGTGCAAGGCAAAGGCCTTTAAATCATCTGCCAGCACTGAGAGAAATCTAAATAGAACTGAGGAAAGAAGTTAAAAAAGAGATCCAGACTAACATTTTCTGCCCAGAATTTTCCAGTCAAAATCCTTTCATACAAGAAGCTTCAAGTCAGCAATAACACAGAAAAATTCACTACTACCTAAAATAACATGACAGAGGATGGAGTTTATCCTGTGGATCAGATGTGTTCAGTATCCAGCATTACATACAATGCAAATTTCCCATAATGACAACTCTCCATTTTTCCTATTTGCTTTTGTGGAAGGGATGAATTCTAATGACTCAATAATAGCTCATTGAACATTCCCTTCATGGATTACATCTTTATTGTAGCGAGCTTACAAGGGATACTGTTTGGATGTGTAATTTATTTGAACGAATGTACAAATCTGCAGTGTAAACCTGGGGTCAGTCTGCAGTGCCTGAAGAAACCATCATCCAAATTAACACTGATTGGAAGTTGGGAGGCACAGCAGTGTCTTGTTCAGCACCACAGAGCAGTCACTGCCTCATCCCTGCCAGACTCCAACACCTGAATTATCCTCTGCCTGTGTCACAAAGCTCAAGTGTTCCAAGGGGGGTCACAGGATTACTCAGGCTTTTCAAGGAGAGTGTTTACCATATTAAAGGGCAGCTGTTCCTGGTGAACTTGAGGGTTCCAGGAACTGATAATGGACTCTGCTGCCTTCTATCTTGAGATCAATTAGCTCAATAAAGCCCCCATTTCTCACAGCAAGAGCCTCTTCAACAGGGGGCTGATGCACACTTCAGTTTGTTCCTGACCTCCCACCCAAATTAAGCGGCTGCACCATCAAGCCTCTCTCTAACTCTTGTCAGAGCCCAAGCACAGGAATCACAGACCTGTTTTTTACCATTTCTCCAGCATGAAAACATGTGCATTCCTACTTCCTGCTCCCCAGGACAATGCTCTACCTACTCCTAAGATGACTGGAACAAAACTATTTTCAAACATCTTCTTGTGGTGGGTTGGAGAAGAAGGAAGTGCAGGTGAGTAATGATGCAGACAAACCTCTTCAGCACGGGGATGACAAGCACTGCTTCTAGCACTGTTCATGCATCAGGCTCTGATTCTTTAACACAAAAGGGCAGGTAAATCATTTCTGGGCAACTAGCAATGAACAACACCAGCAGGTTTCACCTTACACATCCTGCTTCTCTGGTTTCCAGAGCTCTGTTCTTCTCCACAGAACAGCAGGGACACAGGACAGCTCCACTCCAGTTTACTCTATGGATTAAGGAACAGGAGCTGTTTGCTGAAACACCCTTGCAGCTGAGCAGGAACTGAGATGCAGGATGCACTCTCTGAAGTTTCCCAGTAGAAGGTGGCCACCAGCAGGTATTCCCAGGGAATGTGGCACTGCCAAGGGGACTCAGACCCTGCTTAACAGGCCAGGCTCTGACCAGGGCAGGTTCCTCCTCAGTCCCCTCACAGATGGAACAACGCCTGAGTAGGAGACTCAGACCCACAGCTCTCCTGGCCAGCAAATCTAAAAAACAGGAGAGTCTCACAATGTAGTGGCCTACAATGGAGGTTTCCATTGATTTTGGAACGACATAACACTCCAGGTAAGTGCAAATGGGAATGGAACTGGATTTCCAGCAAAATAAATATGATCCCATTCCCGAGGCAGAAAGCTGTGCAGTTTGTCCTGGGATTTCTTACCTCTCCTTGGCCCTGATGTTCGCCCCTGCTGCAAAGCTGCTGAAGTGCAGAGTTGAGCCCACGGGTTATCCCAACACCAGAATCCTCTCTAAAGGATCCCAACAGTGTCCCTGAGCTCTGGGAGGAGAAAGCAGGGACTGCCGTTTGTTCTGACTGCCCCTGCCAGCCCATGCCAAGGCTTCTGCCAGGACATCTAGCCCAGAGGGTGACCTTTCACACCTGCACAGCGCTCCACTTTCACATCTCACAGAACTCAACTAGGAATTGCTCTCAGGCAGCCAGAAAACTGAGAATTATTTTGCTATTTTGAGACTCAGATCTTACTGTTTTGCACCTGATGAGACTATGCATGTTTATGCAAATCAAAATGCCACTCTCACAGCTCCTTTTCCCCACTAAGTACCTGCAGCAGAGCATAAACCTCCTCAATTTCCTGTACATCATTTTAACACTACCTACTTCTGTCATTTGGTGCAAAGCACCAAACATCAGTCCCAAATTAAGAGTTATTTTAGCTTTTTCTTTCAAACAATCACCTGTTTAAATGTTTTTTCAATGATTTAAATGTTGATCTCTGGGGAAAAATATAAATTGATCTTCTTGATCAGTGTTGCTTCAAGTAATCTGATTGTCTCCTATTCTGGGTGAATTTCAAGTGATTTCTGTCACATAATTCAGACACCTAAAGTTTTTGTGAATATTCAAAAGGATAATGTAGGGAAGTCAGGAAGACCATAATATGAACCATCCACTTATTCATCTTCTTCCCAAATGAAGCTGGATAAAGAGAAGATGTAAAACCTACAAGGCAGCACTTTGGAATGCACTAGAGATTGTTCTCAGGCATTGCTTCTTCTCCACTGGAGTCACCACACAAGAAATTCAGTGAGACAAGTTAAGAACTGAATTTATTCGAGATCAGATAGTTCTGATTTCTCTTTGTGACAGTCATATGTGGATTTCCAAGCCACGCTGCCAGTGAGAGCCATTACATCTCACCCTTCACAGCAACAATTGCTGTCACGACAGAGAAACTCACCCTGGCTGCAAAACTCAGCAGATCCTCTCTGTGCTCCTTCCCAGAGTGCAGAGTATTTAATTTATGAAAGAATTAGCACAGATTTATAACAGCAGCAAGAAAGAACCAGACTGAGCAACCTTTACAGGGAGTTCATATCCAACCACAGCACCAAGCCCTGAGGCACAAGGAACTGCTCTACCCTTCAGGGGCGGCTGGAGGCAGAATATGAATCTTTCCATTGCCAAGAAAAGCCTGTAAGTGATTTGGGATTCAATGATTTCTTGTTTGATCTCTAGCTCTGTGATAAAATGAGCTGTAGAGTCTGTAAGACATGAAGAACTTGAAGCTGTGAGTCAAATGGCCCCAAATCTGGGATCCTAAGGCAAGTTTGTCACCCACCTGGCACATCAGATATCCAGGTAATTCCTATGAAAACACAGATCTTTGAGCACCGAGTTGATCTGACTGAGACCAATTGAACTGATCTCAATTGTCTTCATTTCCCAGAAAGTTCTCCCACAGCTTTAATGGGAGACAGTACCAACAGAGCCCCAGGAGCAGGCAGGCACGACCTGCCTCAGGGCAGTTGCCATGGTATTGGCAGGGGACTGCAGAATTTTATTTCAGTGGAATGAATGCACACAGAACCTTTTCATCTTCCTTAATGCACTCTCCATGCGCCCTCCCACCTTCTCTCTATCTCCAGCTTCTCCTTTCTGTGATCACAATTTCTCAGCCAATAATTTCTTTTGTCCTTTTCTCCTACGCTCCACTGCCCCTTCTCTCTCCCTGTGCATTCCCTTCCCCCTGCTCTAATTTTTTCCACATTTCCCCACTGATTTCTGTGTCTCAGAGCACCAATACTGTCACCCTCGTACACTGGATAAAGGCCAAAATAGAAGCAACCAACAATTCAGCAGCCTGTGCTGACTTTTACATCTGATATTCCACCCAATTCAGCAATGCTGGACCAGGAGTGCTCTCCTGGCACTTATAAAATATTTAAAGCAGTCATAATTCAAATACACATTCGTTAGAAGACTAGAGACTGTAACCAGCTGCTTTTCATGTTAACCTTGTGCTGGCTATTGCAGCTGTCACAGTGGGAATGTGGAATTTAGTACTTAAAAGGGATAGTTCAGTGCAAAAAGCAGCAGAACCAAGAGGTACCTCAGAGTGGAGCAGAACTCAGATATCCCTATTTATTATTATGTGCCTATTCAGAAGCTCTGATAAAAAAGAGTTTAATGAAGAGGGGATTTTATTTGGGGAGGGTGGATTGCAAAGGGTAAGCCACAAGACAGCCTGTTTATTTGGAATTGCATTATTAATCATGAAGGACTGTTCACTGAAAGTCCACAGAATCAATCATGGAATGGTTTGCATTGGAAGGGACCTTAAAGTCCATCCCATTCCACCCCTGCCATGGGCAGGGACACCTTCCACTGTCCCAGGCTGCTCCAAGCCCTGTCCAACCTGGCCTTGGACATTTCCAGGCATCCAGGGGCAGCCGCAGCTTCTCTGCGCAGCCTGTGCCAGGGCCTCGCCTCCCTCACAGGGAAACATTTCTTCTCAATATCCCATCTAAACCCCTCCTCACTCAGTTTAAAGCCATTCCCCCTTCCTCCATTACTATATGACCTTGGAAACCCCATAATGATGAAAAGAAAAGCAGTTTAAGCAATCCCAAACCAAAGATAATGACCCAGAACATCCTCATCCCTGTGTCCACCACTTCATGGCATTCCTTAGTTGAGATTAACTACTAACAGCATAAAAACAGTCTGAAAATACCTCAGGAGAAAGCAGCTGAAGAGGAAACTACTCCTGGGGTGTCCTCTGAGAAGCACAAGAAAGAATAAGCACATTCTCTCCAGGGAAAAGGCAAATGCTGAAGGAAATTGCCAAGTTATTCTGGCATTACATAAGCTAATTCCAAAACCACCTTTTTGAACTGTATTAATCTGTGTTGTCCTTTAAAAGAGAGGCATTCATTTATAATCCAGAGAGAATTTCAACCCCCAAATCTGAAAACCCCCTGAAAATTGGGTTCTTTAGAACAGCCAAAGTTCTAATAGCTTCTGTGTCTAAACACCCGAAACTATTCCATCTTAGAAACAGGGTAAAAATGAATTAAGTGTGCTGAATCTTTTACAAAGCAGAAAAATAAGACCCAATCTTTGAGGAGACATGGCTCATAAATCCCTGCCTTGGCACAGAACTGCAGGAAGATGGATTAATTCCATGAACAGCACAAAGGAACAGAAGGAGAATAAGAGAGGCAAAGAAGGCGAAGGAAACCGCAAAGACAAAAGGCCCTTGTTTAAATTCCTCGGATCCATGAGCAAGTAGTGCATGACAGCTGTCAATAAGTGTGAGAAACCCACTCTAAAAACGAGTCATGTGTGGACTTCTGCCTTCTCCAGGTGATAATGGCCAAATCATTTTGTATTTTTCATATATTTCAAAGAGCTCCTGCATCAGACAGGCAGGTGCTCAGCAGGAGGTACTTCATCACCAATTAATTAACTGTTGGGCTCAGACTCAACACGAGCCTGTCAGTTCTTTGAACACAGATCTCTCAGCCCAGTGCCTGGCAGGAGACTCCCAGTGATCACACTCCCACCACTGCTCCACGTGACTGACACAGGCAGGCAAAGGACCAGGGGGCTCCAGACAACACCAGGAGCCACACTGGGCTGGACACCCACAGCAGGGAAAAATCACCTTCAAAATGTACACAACCACAGCTCTGGAGGGGCTGGAGTGCCTCAACTGCTTAGTGGCACTTAACTAAAATCTTTAAATCACTTTGCTAATTAGGAACTGCACTCTGGCCCAGGTTGGTGGCTGTGGATATCCAACCACTGTGAGTCCCACTGCAGCACAGATCAGGCTCATTATTCAGCAACGGAATCAGGCTCCCGATCAGAACAAAAGCTCCTAAAAACATGGACTAAGGCAAGGAGAGGGGCCCAGGAATCAGTGCTCAGAACAGCACAGGGAGTGCTGGATTAATCTAATTACACTGCTGATGCTTCTTGCTGGCAAGCTCTTTAGCAAATATACAATGATAAAAGAATTGCCTCATGCTGCTACTGCGGAAGTTAATTAAGATTATTTTGGTGGAACAAAAGACAAATCAGGGTTGGGGAAAAAATCAAAATAATTTTCAGTGTTTCTGACAGCTGGAGTGAGTGTGTTTTAAAATAGACTAAATGTAATTATCCTTGTTATTTTTTCCTCTGTTGATGCTGAAAATGACACAAGATTATAAACTGTAGGACAACATGCAAAGCATTGTTTTGGAGCAAATTGTTCTCTTTTTTTAAAAGCATGCAATAACCCACAGTTTTGCTTCACCATAAAGTGAAGTTGAAGCGTGGAAGCACCACCTGAAAAGCAGATCAAAACTCAAAGAAGTGAGAGACACACCCTTGTGTTCCAGGTTGGCCAGACATTAATCCAAAATGGATTAAACAGTGCATCCCCTCACTGCCTTGGAAATAGGAGTGCACCAGCAAGTCTCCTGGTTTAGTTGGGACCCAGATTAGAATCATGGAATGGTTTGGGTTGGGAGAGAATTTAAAGCCCAACCCATTCCAATCCCCTGCCATGGGCAGAGACACCTTCCACTATCCCAAGGTGGTCCAAGAAGTCCTTCCCACTATCCCATCCAACCCTGCCCTCTGGCAGTGGGAAGCCATTCCCTGTGTCCTGTCCCTCCAGGCCTTGTCCCAAGTCCCTCTCCAGCTCTCCCAGAGCCCCTTTAGGCACTGGAGGCTGCTCTAAGGTTTCCCCAGAGCCTTCTCTTCTCCAGATGAAATTCTTCACCCTCTTTCAGTCCCCAAATCCTGGAGTTTGATTTTGAGGACTGATATCTCTTCAAATCCTAGTTTGGACTCCAGCACTCCTGGATATCTGGCTGGAAGAGAGGCACACACACAAACCCCTCTTCTTCTACCAGAGCAACAGCTTCTGCAGCAAAGCACTTGCGGCTGCCTGAGTCACTGTGCTCCTGCCCACAAAGAGATGGTCAGAGCCTCATCCTTTATGTGTTCCAAGTATTTTTAGGTACAACTGATAGAAATGTGCAAAGCAAAACAACATCTTTTTGTCACCAGCTTTTATACTCTTTAATTCTGCACTAGGCTGAAGCATATCCTAGGAAATCCTTGCTTATCCTAGGAAACCACAAGCCAAACCATATGGGTAGGGTCCCAGGAGTCTCACAGAAAGGAGAAAAAAGGAAAATAAAGCGTGCTCTCCATATTCTAAGCACGGCACAGCTGTGAATGACAAAGGCTTTTTCTTTGTCTTATTATCTTTTAACAAAAATCCCCTGAAGAGCTGAACACCAACTCATTAACAAAGTTCTGCACACGAATTCACAAACAGTTTCAGGTAGCTCAATTCAAAGCATTTCTCCTTTGGCTGTGAAGTCCCAGTGGCATGTGAACAGAAGGTATAAATCAGATTTTAGGCTTCACTTCAAGATTATGATTTAGTTGAAGACTTTTTTTTGAGGGGGGGCAAGGATATGGTGAAGAACTGGAACAGAGAGCTAGAACTGACTTCAGACAGAAGGTGAAAAATCTTCTACAGAGACACTGCTTGTGAAAAGGGGAGGCTTGATGGGAAACTGGTTCACAGGGATTAACAAGTTGCCAAATGCCCACATTAGCTTTGAAAAGATATTTTATCCCTCAAGCAAATGATGCAGCAAAATATTTGAGACTTCTCAACAGCACGGCCCTCCCTGTGTCCAAAAGGTGGTGGTGTAATGAGGAAGCATTGATTAACAATGGTTAATTGGCTGCACTGGCAAGGCTACAGCTCGAGTGTGGTGTCCAGGTGTGGGCCCCTCACAACAGGAGGGACACTGAGGGGCTGGAGCAGGTCCAGGGAAGGGAACAGAGCTGTGGAAGGGGCTGGAGCACCAGGAGAAGGGTCTGGAGAACTCCTGAGAGAGCTGGGGGGGCTCAGCCTGGAGAAAAGGAGGCTCAGGGGGGACCTTTTAACTCTGCACAACTCTGACAGGACAGGGCAGCCAGGTGGGGTTGGGCTCTGCTCCCAGGGAACAGGGACAGGAGGAGAGGGAACGGCCTCAAGCTGTGCCAGGAGAGGTCCAGGTTGGACATTAGGAGGAATTTCCTCATGGACAGGGTTGTTAAACACTGGAAGGGGCTGCCCAGGGAGTGGTAGAGTCCCCACTCCTGGAGGTGCTCAGTGAAGGCCTGGATGTGGCACTCAGTGCTCTGGGCTGGTGACAATGTGGGGATGGGTCCCAGGTGGGACTCGATGATCTCAGAGGTCTTTTCCAACCCCATGGATGCTGTGATTCTGAAATTCCAGGGTGCAGCAGCACTAAGATCCCAGGGTAGATGGTTCACTCAAACATGTTTTCAATGAAGAACAGAAGACAGAGTGGGTAATGACTGTGAGAAGGACGACAATAAAACAAGAAGCTACTGGAAGCTGAAGGAAAGGCTGGCTGAAAGCACTGCAGTCCAGTGAGCACCCAAAGAAAAGTCTGGAGCAAAACAGGATACAGATGCAGATTATCCATGAGGAGAGTCACACTGAACTGACACAACTCAGCAAGTCAAGAGAAGGCAGAATTCTGCCAAACAAAACTGAAGTCTAAGAGGGGGAAGATCCCAGCACATCTGACCTCCTCACTGATGCTCTTGGCTGTTTCCATTGATACTGTGAGGAGGCTGAAGAGCCTTGTGCTGAGAAACCCTTATCCATCAGTTGTTGGCAGACAATAGAAGTAAGCACATACATTGTATGTAGCAAAAGGAAGATCAGAAATTCTGAAAACATTCTTCATGAACAAAACCCAGCAGCTGAAAATGAGTGAGGGGGGCAGAGACTGGCAAGAGCCATCACTACACTGGTTTAACTCCATGAACTGAGCAAATGCAGCTGTGCTGTCGTGCTTGGCCAGGAGCAGCCACAGTCACTGGATTGTTCCTCACCTGCCAGTCACTCCATCAACTCCTGACGTGCTGCTCTGGAAAAGGGGATTAAAACATTTTCTGTGGTAAGGCCAAGATCTGCAGGCTGTACAGTCCTGCTGAGAATTTCCAAACTGTCCTACCTCAAACATCTCCTGCTCTGTCCGTCGATGATCATCCAGGAGCTGCTCCATGTAGGTCAGATTTCGGAATTTTTCGAGGTAAGTACTGTACTGCTCTCGCAGCTGCTCCTCAATCTTCTCGTACTCATCCATGAAAGCAGGGCTGGGGAGAGCAAGCACAAAGAACTCAGTGAAATCTGCCCAGGGATGCTGTGGCTGCCCCACTCCTGGAAGTGCTCAAGGCCAGGTTTTATGGGGCTTGCAGCAACCTGGGACAGTGGAAGATGTCCCATGGCAGGGACTTGGAATGAGATGAGCTTTAAGGTCCCCTCCAACCAGAGCCATTCTGTGATTCTAGGAGTCTACAGATATTGCTCTGTATATACAGAATTCTGAAATGCAATTTTGGTTTCGCAGCTGCCTTTCCATGTCTGCTAAACCAACCTCAAAAACCTCTTGTTTTTAAGGTTTCACACTGCTTCAGAGAATAAAAGCTCAAGACAAAGTCCCTCACTAAACAATCCTGGTAATTACATAAAGCAAAGAGAATTTTTTTGTGTACAACTCCCTTTTCCTTTCACACAGGCAAAAAGGCAGCACCTTGGTTCCCTCAGAAGGCAATGTTAAATTAATTACCCTGCTGTTCCATAACTGCCCAAAGTTAGTGTGTAGCATGGCTGGCAAATCATCTACTTTGCTGGGGACTTACTTGCTACTGAAGTCTGCTGGGTCATCACAGCTTTAATTAGCCTGTATGATGAAGTGATTATGTCATTACACCCGAGAGATGACTGATGCACCCCAAAAACCACTGCTGCTGCTCAGTGCTTCACACCCACCCAATCCACTGCCTCCAGAGCAGTGCTGATCAAAACAGGGATGTGAATCCAGGTCATTTCTTCCACCACTTCCCTGTCTAATATTTCCTCTTTTTTTTTTTTTTTTTTAATATTAGGTCAGATTGCAGATTGTATAAACCTGCAGGTTAATTAAGGGCCAGAAATCAACCCAAACTGTGAACCTGAACACTGTGATACCTCCAGTATCTGAAGGGGCTTCCAAGGAAGGAGAGGGACTCATCATCAGGAACTGCAGTGACAGGACAAGGAGCAATGGGCTCAAACTGAAAGAGGAGACATTTAGAGCGGATATTGGAAGAAATTCTTCCCTGTGAGGGTGGGGAGGCCCTGGCACAGGGTGCCCAGAGAAGCTGTGGCTGCCCTGGATCCCTGGCAGTGTCCAAGGCCAGGCTGGACAGGGCTTGGAGCAGCCTGGGACAGTGGAAGGTGTCCCTGCCCATGGCAGGGGTGGAATGGGATGAGCTTTAAGGTCCTTTTCCACACAAACCAGTCTAGGATTCCATGATTCTACAAACTTTCTGGCAGGCTGTACCACTGCCCCAAGGATCTGATCCTAACGAGGGCTGCAGAATGAATTTTTTAAATTGGTGGTTAACACCAGAAGCCTCTGGGAACGCAGGCACTGTTTGCACCAGTTCCATCCTTTATGTTCACACTCCTTCCTGCAGCAGATAAATCAGTTCATGATCTTTACCGAACACTCTGGAGAGTCTGCAGCCTCTTCTGGCCCCTTTCCAGTTCCAATTTTCGTTTTTCAATCTTGGCTTCCAAACTGGCTTCATCCAAGGCCACATTATTCAACATGTCTTTAGTCTTTTGGACTTCTTCCTGAAAGAGAAGGATGAAGGAGGTGAACCATGGCTGGCACCGGAATAATTAAATTTATCTTTCAGATGCTAACATTTTTCTGGATAATCTCATCTGTGTTTACTCAAGTAGGCAATGGAAATTCAAAAGCTCTTTGTGCCCAGGAAAATGAACTAACTGGACATTTACAAATGTAAAATACATTATTTTTTTGCCAACATTCTTAAAGAAGGAAAAACCCCCACAGCTGTAACTTTAGTTTTCCTTCTCCTGAAAAAGCAGTAGAAGTCAGGAAGAAGCCTATCTTTTGGCACCATTAGGGTCTTTTTGGATTTCATCTTAATGGAATCATTAAGGTCATTTCCAACCTTAATGATTCCATGATTCTCTCTGAATAAACAGATGAGATATCCATTTGTTTCTTGGTACTATTTTAGGGAATTTTAAGCTTCCATCATTTTTCTTTTCTCTTCAAGATACAAGTCAGTTTTATAAAACCCTTCCTATATCTGAATATCTTCATCTTTTTCTAAGTTTTGCTTCATCCATTTTTTTTCAAAATCTGGGAAGCATCTTGAACATTTCAACATGTGCTACAGGAACCAGCAGGGGAAATGAGAATATTCCAACTGATTCAAATGAGCTGAGTACATCTAGTGTGCTCAGGCTCAAGAAACCACGAGCATCTTTTGAAGGCGAGAGGGAGAGGGAGGACTTTGCTGGAATTCCAGCAGTGCTGCTCAGCTCCAACAGGTCATTCCATGAACTGGGCCAGGATTAATGAGCTGAGTTTGCCAGGAAGCTAATCCCTCTGTACCATGCAGCTCTCAGTTCATCAGTGCTACAGCTGGACTAAGAAATGCACATTAACAACATTTAGCATTCATACAGGCTGTGAGCAGGAGCAAAACAGAATGGAAGATTGCCTGGAATATCCATTGATTATCCATTGGCTGTTTCAAGCTGGAACTCCACTCCTTGTAATCACACACTTGGACTGGACACAGCTTGCAGTGAAATACCTGATAGCAATCACCAGGAGTTAATTAACCTCCCTCCTCACACAGTGCAGCTGAAGGTTCAGAAATTCAGGAACACTGGAGCAAGGACAGTGCTGGCAAGGGCAGGACAGACCAAAAGCCCTTCACACCAGGGACCACAGGGATGCCCTGGCAGGACACTCACTGGCACAGTGCCAGCTCTCCTCACTCAGCCCTCGGCCAGCTCAGCTGTCCTGCTTCCAGAGCCCAGCTCCCCAACCCCACAGGCACCAGCACTTCTGGACTTACCCAGGTCACTCCTTGCAGCCCTGACTCTGCAGAGTTCACAAGGCTCAGACAAGCTAGGGGAGCGTGGATTTCTATGCTGCTTTTGGCAATTTTTATCCCTCCTGTAGAGCTTTTGGGGTGAAGCTCCTAACAGAGGCAGGGAATATGACTACAATGTGTTTTCTCTCAAGAGACAGGCAAAGAGCAGCTCTTAGATGTATCACCTGCAGGTGATGGCTCTGGCAATCTTTACCCCTGGCTGTTGATAAAAAGAGCTGCATTCTTCTTGCAGCAGAAAAATCATAATTTTACAATCAAATAAACAATATTTTGCTTACCAGAACGCTGTTAATGGCAATTTTCATCACCTTCTCAGCCTCATTTATCTCCAAAGGTCTGGCAATAGATTCTGTCCTTGCTTCCTACGAATTAAAATGACCCAATATATTTAAACACTACACAAAGGAACTAATTTATGCAGAACTGAGGGTGATCAAGCAACAATGATAGGATCATCTGCATAATAAATGGGGTAAGATTTCATGTTTATTCACCAAGGCTGAGATGATTAAGAGACCAGGAGATGATGAAGAAGTTATGTGAGTTGAGATTAGCAGGAGGGAGCAATCAAGGCATCTTTTCTAACGAGATGAGTACTGTGTCTGACTGCAGGTATTTTTGAAGGCAGATTTTTGGCAACTGCTCTGGTTTTACACGTGGAGCAGGGCACAGAAGATTCCATCACCTGTACAACCCATGAAAACACCAGTGCAGGTAGAGGAGCAGCAGAGTGTCCCAGAAGTGTGGAGCAACAAGGACTACGAAGCCACCAAACTGTGCCAGGCAGGTGGACACTGAGCACTGACCCTGCCAGGACTGCAGGAGCCTTTGGACAATGCTCCCAGGCACAGGGTGGGATTGTGGGGTGTCCTGTGCAAGGCCAGGAGTTGGACTGAATGATCCCTGCGTGTCCTTCCCTCTCAGGATATTCCATGATCCCATGTGCCTCCATGCCCACGTGAAAATCGCATGCTGCAGACGTATGGGCATCTCTGCTTCTGGTAACTGAGTGGGTCAGAATCCTCAAAATCCTCAAAACCCCCCTGAGATCCTTGTTTAGATCCCAAAGGATTAAACAAACCTCCCCTCTCAGCAGTTTTGGGGACACATGGACTTGGGTGTGCACTTGACTAACTGATGCTTTAAAAACTGACCTGGTCATTACATTAAAAACTTCTGATTACTGCCTTGGCACTGGAAGGGAAGAGAGGGAATTTTGCAGCTCCATGTCCCTAAAAGAATCTTACATTGGCAAAACACTTGGTAAGCAGTGGATAAAGATGGAGAAAGCATCTCTCTAGAAAATATCTGATTAAGAACCTAAAAATGCTTTGTAGACTTTGCCACAGGCTGTACCCAGCCCACTACAGGAGGAATTCTGGAAGCAGATCCAGTAACTTTGCTAAGATGCCATGCCAGACTCTCCAGATTGCACAGCTCAGCTCAAGCACAGCCTGCTCCCTTCCCACCAACTCCAGTCCACGGAATTGCAGGGTGAACCCAACCCGGGAGCTCATCCAGCAAAAAAAATAAAAGCAGCTTTTTGTGCTGAGCTTATTCCTCTGCTGGATCAGGTCTCTGAGCAATCCCAGCACAGGCTGCACAAAGGCTCATTTTTCCTGGCATGAGAAAAGAAGGAGAACAAACATTCTGTTGGGGAGAGTGACAGGAGTTACATCTGTTGGAGGCAGTGACTGCTCATACTGCCTGAAGTGCTCGTGAACATCCCTCTGTCCACAGAGAAAAACAAATTCCAAAGCAGAATGTTAATTTGGGCAAAAATAAGATACAAAACATCTGTGCAATACAAATTCCCAAATAATTCCATAGGTAGATGGTTTTGGAGGAGGATGGGGAAGAATAATGTAGCTCAGTTGCTATTCTGGGAACATTTAGCATTTCAGAAGCTCAGCAAAATCCCTGTTTAATTGTGAGGCCCTTGCCAGGCCCAGCCTGGTGCAGACACTGCCCTGCCAGTGGCACTCAGCTCAGAGGGTCTGTGCCACAGAGCCACCACACTCCAAACCAAATAGCAGAGGGAAGGGAATTATTGTCCTTTCCACTTGCAAAGAGGTCAAAGGAACAGCAAGGACTGTAGTCTGTAATCATAAACAACTGCCTCACCAACTCCCCTCCAGCAGCCTGGTGAAACAGCCCAGAACACGCACAGGGCACTGCACTGGGGCAGGGCAGGGAGCTGATGGGTTTGGAGAAACTTCTGAGGATCTGCCCTTTCAGGTGGAATAATTAATGCAAGTTGAGTGTCTTTCCTTCTTCTGTCTTCCCTCTAACAGCCCTGAAGTTTCACGTACACACCACAGTCTTCCACAGAAATCCACGTCGTTTTCTACAACAAGGTTCAGTCCTACAGCCACAGCTGCCTGGAAAAATCTGTCAGGGAAATGCAGAGCAGTGGAAAGGCTGGAATTTGAATTTTCAGGCTGTGGAATCAGGGTTAAACTGGAAAAGGAGAAGGTCAGGGCAATTAACACCTCACGCCCCAAGAGATGGAGAGCAGAATCCTCTGTACACACAGCTCATCCCTAAAACTCTGCCTTGGAACGTGCATTTTCCCCTTCACTGTTACAACAGCACCACTAACCTAACTTTGACTCTCTGGAGTAATAAGTCTAAGTGGAAAAGATATTAAATATTATGGAAAAATAGTAATATATAATGGAAATATAATGGAAACACAAATATATTTTGAGTCTATCAAAACCACTGACTTTTTTTTTGTGGTTGTCTGTCTCAGCTTCCTTGGGTAACAGTCACTGGGCCATTTCCTGCTACCCTGTGAACACTCTCAGAGAGGAAAGTTTTATTTTTAATATCTCTTTTCAACAAGGACCTTTTGCAAATGCACCCACCACTTCCCTTACTGGGAATCTCCCCCCAGGAGCTTCATTATCAGTTAACAATGAAGAGCCACTATTGCAAAACCCATTCTGCAAATACGCCCAGGGAAGTGTTTTCAACTGGTAACAGATTTCCATTTTTATGGACCAAAAGCTGATCAAGCAGCTTCCAGTGTGCCTGATGGATGGAAAAATGGATGCACTCCTCCTCCAAACTGCAGCACGGAATCAAGGCAAGTAATTAGGCATGACCAGCATGCAAGCCACTGATGATAAACATGGTGTAATAACACGTACTGATCTGCTCAAGGTCTAGCAGAGGTTTCTAAACATCTGTTTTTTGTGGTAAGGAACAGAAATTCAGGTTTTTTTCCTATCACATTGGTCTTGCTGAAGCTGCCTCACCCCTGGAAGTGCCCAAGGCCAGGTTGGATTGGGCTTGGAGCAACCTGGGCTAGTGGAAGGTGTCCCTGCCCATGGCAGGGGTGGAATTGGGGGATCTTTAAGGTCCTTCCAACCCAAACCATCCCATGATTATTTTTCTGAGTTTTTGACCACAGGTTAAATCTTTCTTTGTTTTCCAGGGGTTCTAAGCCTGATGCACGCAGAAGTGTGTGCAGTCCCCACTGCACTTCAGCCTCAATCCAGGCAGCACCACATCCCCTGCTCCCTGCAAACAGGGCCTTGGCAATTCCAGCTGTCCATGCAAAGCTCTCCTTTAGGAGTTTATTACCCAGGAGTTCACTCACACATGCTGGGATCCCATCTGGCCACTCCAGGGGATGGATGATTCGGCATATGAGGGACAGGAATCCTTCTGAAGGAATCTGACCCTTCCCAACAGCCCATTTTCCCCCTCAAGACATTAAAGCCAGGGTAATTGAGAATTTTGCTGCTTGCAGACTATGCTGCTTGGTTCCATGCTCATCTCAGCAGTCTCCAAAGGGTGTCCACAAAGACAATTCCCTACTCAGCAATGCAGAGCCTCAATCAGTGCCCAAAACCCTCAGCTACCCCAGCAAGTAAAACCCATGTCCACAGGGAGGTCTGGGAGAGAGAAGCAACTGGAAAACACAATTTCTCCATGGATCAAAAAGAATCAGAAGTAACCTGCATGTGGTTCTGCTGAGCCAGGAAAGGGAACTTTAAAGCCTTCTGACAGGGATGAATTTACACTGCACTGTCCCCTCCCCACACACCCCCCACCAGGTCCATCCATCTTCTGGCTCTGGAGTTGATGCCACTGATTCATCCTCAGCTCCCAATCCCCTGGATGTGCCTCCTGTGATCTTCCTACACCCTCAGCATCCTCCCCTTACGTTTACTTGGTGTAAGGTTTGAGGACAGACTGCATTGGTAAAGCTTGAATCAGCCCTCAGGACTACAGGGTGTCACCTCGTGGCTCCTTGGCCAGGAAGTGGCCTGGGATGTCTCCTCCAGAGTGTGGGAAGCTGACAAGGAACTTCTTGTTCCAGAGCAGAAGCTAAGCCTGTGAGTGAAATTCCAAACAGAATCAGCTAGAAATGGCCTTGGGCAGCATGGGCATTGCTGGCTGGTTTTTAAAGGAAAAAAGGGCAGGGTTGGAAGAGACCTTAAAGCTCACCTCATTCCAACTCCCTGCCATGGGCAGGGACACCTTCCACTGGACATAACTGGTCCCCAAAATGCCAGGAGAAATGTGCCAACCACTACTTTACACCTGATGCCATTTCTTCAAGCTGAATACTCCTGGGAAGGTCACATAAAATAATTTCTGACTTCAAAGACATGCACGCAACTGCAGTTATGGTTAAAGCAATCCGATACCCATGGCAGTATGATTCAACACTGTATCACAGCTGCAAGGGTTAATTTTGGCTTTCCAGTTTGCAATAAGCCGTCTTCCTAAAAGCGATGGGTTAGGTTTGGGTTAGAAGCAGGACTGTTCAAAAAAAACCTGAAGTAAACCAAGTAATTCTCCAGAGCTGTGGCAATTTCAAGTTACAAATTTCCACTAGAAGTTCTATGTGTGGCAGTTCTGTAACCAAAGCCCAGGAAATGAGGGAAATTAATTTATTAGCCTCCCCCAGGCAGTGTCTCGGATCCAGAAGTAACATTTGGCAGACGGAAAAATGCTTCCAACACTCTCAATAAAATGATTTTTTGCAGTTAAGTTCCAAAGAGCAGGGAACGATGCAGCCATCTCTGAAATCACATCTCCCTCTCCCCCGAGCGGCAGCAGGGGGAGGGGGAAGGAAGGGAGGAAGGGCTGTTTAATCCAAAAACTGGGAATGAGTGAAATGTCCTTAGTGGGAAGGTTTGTGCTGGCACTAACACTGCCCCTGTTCCACAGCTGGGTCTAAGTGCCTCTGGCTCTCCAAGAGTTTAATTCCAGCCTTTCCCAGCTGAGTTGGTAATGAGATTCTCGGTGACTCCCATCAGTTTGGGATCAAGCTGGTGCTGTGGGCATCCATAACAATAACTGGGAGCAGTGCCCTGGACTTACTCCGAAATTTATCCTCCACAGAGGGGCAAACACTTAATGTGGCTGTTAAAAGCTTTAATCTACCAAATTCAGCAATTCCTTTATTTACAGGAGCGGATATGGGGAATAAGCACGTTGTTCAAGGGCACAGATGGGGTAAGTGCCAAGAGGAGCATTAGAAAACAAACCCACTGCGCTGTCCATCTTCAGCACAAGCTAAAAGCCCTAAAAGAAAAGATTACTTTCATTTTTCTTCAGTTTTACAGGGCTTCCAGCCAATTAGGAGGTAAATAAAATGAAAACAAGCCTGAGAAGGTCAGAAATCTTTCTGCCTGCCACCAGCACAGGGGCAGTTTTCTTCTGGGATTTTTTTTTTGCTCCATTATCTTCCTGTGGCCAACAATCCAGCAAGTCTGAGCAGGGCAGCTTCCTGACAGGCTCCTGCTAATGTGGCCCAGCACCTCTGGCAGAAGCAGAGTGGGAGGCACTCAGAGTCATAAACAGCCAGGAATTCTTCCTTTTGGATTTCCATTGCAGGATAATTGAAGAGAACCCTTCCTCAACTGAGCACAACTACCCTTGAAAGTCTCACTACTGCTTTATTTTGAGCTGAAGAACGATTCGGACCAGATCATCACCCCTCCTTTCCCCCAAAGATTAATCTGCCCATTTCCCCCACCTTGCCATTTTTTTTTAGGATACAGAGCACCACTGGCTTTTCCAACATCTTTTTCCATGTACAGAATGGCAGCTGTGTAGACCCCAGAAAAGGGAATGCATAGGGAAGCAGTGCTGCATTTTACCTGAGTGCTGACATTAATTCTCTTGCTACTTTTCTCGATTTGGGGTTTGACAGCCTTAATCACAGACTGGTGTTTTCAACTTCTTCTTTTCTCTGTTCATTTAGTACCGTGTAGGAAGACAGACAAAGAAATCCAAACAAAATCTCTCATCCTCACCCCAAATCCAGATCAACCCCCACCTTCCCCATGCGAAAAAAGAGAACCAGAACTCAACACGCCTGGTTACTCTTCCAAATGTAACTGAATATTCTGAAAATTAAAGTTCCACAGCAATGAAACGCAGAGAAAGTGCCCCTAGCAGGAAAGGAAACAATAAAAATGCAGATGTATTTCTCTATGCATGGAATTTGCATGGAATTGGCTTTTCATGTAGAGATCTCACCGCGTGGTACCAAACTCATCCATCAGCTCCACTAAACTCCACAAATCCCAACTGCAATTTCTGTGCTCAAAGACTGGACCAGCAAGACTGGAAGCTGCTAATTACCCTCCAGATGTAAGGCTTAAATGTGTTTTAAAATAAAAATTCTGTGTCTTCAGCCCTGCCACAGGACACCAAAAACCTGAACTGTGCTCATCCACAGCTGGGCTAGAAACAACACAGCTTCCATGGAACTCAGTAATTATATTTGGGATTTTCATCTGACAACACAGCTTTGGGGTTTGTTTGGGTTTTTTTCTCCCATATAACTAACAACACCATAGTCTGAATTCAGCACACCCTGCAGGTTTTGTTTCTTCCTCTGTTGTTAATTAAAGATTCTTTTTCAGCATTACAAATTAACTTCAGAAGCAGTTTAAATATACAGAAGAACTGTATATTCAGTCAGGGAATAAGGTATTTGCAAAGGCTTCAGAAAGGCACAGAACCACATTTCCAAGAAATCAGACTTCAACTCTTCCCCAAAAATATGCACATACATTTACAGCACTGTCTATCTCCAATAAATCTAACGGAACCATTCCCCTAAATTCTTCTCTAGCTGAAATTCGTTTTCGTTCAGAAAGTAATTTATTAAAAAAAGTGTTTCATGACTTGGAGCAATGAAATTTATCTAATGTATGAAGCTCTTCTACATAGTTTCTATACAAACTGTGTACAAAAAGACTCCAAGAGAGAAGGTAAAGGTTGTGGAGAAAATTAGAGTCAACATTTCCAAATGAAATAATGAGTTTTACTTCACTTTTCTCCCATGATCTTTCCCCAAAAGCTGCTCAGACTTGGAAAACAGATCTAGTCAACCCATTAGTGCCAAATGCTGGCATTTCCTTTAAAGTTCCTGGAAAATGAAGCCATCTTCACTTAGGATAGAAATAAGATTTATCGTCAGCCTGTTTAAGCTTAGGTAGGAAGAGCTTTTATTTAAGTATTTGGAAATGAATGGATTGGAAAAAGAAAGAGAAAAGAGGTTCAGGGAACATAAAACTCCCGTGTTTTTGAATTCCTTTAAACACTATGACAGCTGTTGATGCATTTTAGTACATGCAACAGGTTTCAGCAGATCAAATGGACTAAAAAACTAAACCACACCTCTCCCCTGTGCTTCAACAGCACAAACCCTCTGGCAGTGCCACTCAGTGTGGGCATTAATTAGCAGGCAGTGTCAAAAGAAAATAACCAATGGAAATCAAAAATCTGCACATTGAAGAGTGATACAAATAATCTTGGATTAATGGCAACTAATTTGGTGTTTTAGCAGCAAAGCTCTACTCCCCCCTGCAAAGCCAGAATGAACTGCAGTGCTTCCCCGCCTGGAATGGGGTGGGAAGGGCAGGCAGAGGATGCCATTCCTGAGGTCTCCTGAGCACCTCAGCACCCCTGTGAAGGATCCAGGGAGGATGTGGCAGGTGAGGAAGGGCAGTTCCTTACTGCCCTCAGCACTGGCTATGTGACAAGAACCCCAGATCCAACAGTGATGGAAAAAAACAGCAGCATTTGGCTCTAAGCCTCTCCTGTGATGGGCAAACTTCAAGCAAAAGGCAGAGTTGTAAGGCAGAGTTAAGGGGCCTTATAATTAAAAGTTACAAATTCCACTGCAAAACTGATTCCTGCAACCTCCTTTTAACCTGAAACCTGTTTGCTTTGCTACACGCTCAAGTCTCAAGTTTGTTACATGTACGAAACTTGACATTTAACACACCAGCCAAAAATGGGTCCTTCAGGTTTAACAAACCACTGCAGAACCTTGGAACCAGCCCCAAACCATAAGGCACAGAGCTCAACAGCCTCTTCTGTGGCTCTCTGGAGGCTCTCCCCGTGCTGTCACTGTCACCTGCTGCCTTTAGGCGATGCACTCAGAGCTCATGACACACGAGGTCACCTTTCCCAGGACAGCACTTCTTAAAGACAACAAGTTCCATCTGCCAAGCCTTTCTGCAAAACACAACCTGTGCACCTGGACAGGATGAGCTGGCTCCATCTCGTGCACTCAGCCACAAGGAACACGTGCTCACTGCTCTCTCTAAGAAATCCAATCCTTTAGAAATGCCACCTTTAAATAGGCTCCCACTCCAGAGCTCTAAATGGCCCCAGTGAGGCGTGGCTGCACTGAAGCACTTTCTCATCTCCTCATTTTTCAGCTCACGCTTTCAGCACACTCCACTTGTGCCTGGCCCTTTCCCAGGGCCCAGTTCTAAAGTCGGTGTCCTAAAAGCCTTGATTTCAAGTGACTGAACAACACCCAATTCCAAACCAATGCTTGAGTACTTTTAAAAATGCCTTAACTGATCTATATTTGACTTTTAGTGGAATTTCAGGGATGCTGTACTCAGAGCAAAAGGGTCCAATGCTCCATTAAAGCAAGTATTAACACATCACGCAGCAGCTGTGTGAAAACTCCTTCAAAGCCAAGAAATTAGGCAGAGAGCAAGAGGAGAAGCAACTGATTAACAGTTCTGTGACACTGGCACATGTTGAATTAAACTGGATTATCACTCCTCCCTCTCTTTTGAAATACTAACACCCTGCACACCACACTGATCCAGCAGGAAAGGCAGTGTTTCATGGAGGAACTTCCCAGGGTATCAGCCACCCTTCGAAACACCTGCACTCCATCAAACGAGGATCTGGGAGCATGAACTGTCGAGGCTCAGAGTTTACAGCTCTTCAGGGTGCACTCCCTACAGCTCAGACACTGCAAATCTGAACATTTCCAACCCCATGCAGGGTCTCCCTACTTTAAAGTCCCTTTTCAGAAAATGAAGAGCCTCCAGCATCACAGATAAAGGCACTGAAGAAAATAATGGCAAGATTTCCTGGCAGTGTGTCACTGACTTCATCCAACAGCTTTTGATTTTCTTTCTTTACTTCTCCAGCTAAGCTGAAGAACAGGTACCCTGCAGGCTGTGATGCCTCCAGCTCCCACCATAGAAATAATGAGCTTTGCCCTTGGAAAACCAACAGCATTCACCATTTATCTGTAAGAATATCCATCCCCACCACTACAGCCTGCACGTGCATTTCCAAACAGAGAGTATTTCAGTTTCCTACTGAAGGGAAAATGCCAAGCTGTCCTCTCAGGCTTCCTGCAATCCAGCCATGAACAGGAGTAGGAAGGAAATGCAAACTGTCAGACCCATTCTTTCAAACTCATGGAATATTCATGTCAGATGCAGACATCAACAAGAACTGAGACTTTTTTCCCTTTTTTGCTTTGAGGCACCCAGTGAACACAAGTTTTTCCACACTCTCCAGGGTGTACTTACCCTCAGTTCCACCTCTTTGCCAAGTAAGTCATACAGGACTGCTCCCTTGGAGGTGATTTCAGAAGCAAGCTGTCTAGCTGCCTTCAAGTCAGCAATCTGGGAACACAGCAACAGCACTGTTGCTACTACAGCAGGAGAATCACCAGCATCACAAAGAAAATCCATGGTATTTCCCACTTTGATGTCAACATTGCACAGGAGGTCAAAACTCTACCAGAGCTCATGCTCTAGAATCAGAGTGGACATGTCTCTGTTGGCTTTGAAACAGCCCAGGTGAGGCCCCTTCAAGTACAGGTTTCTAAGTGAAACCCCAAGCACTTTAGGCCAAGAAAAAATCCCCATAAATCTCGTCAGAACTGTGACTCAGCCAGTTCATGTGCTGCCCAGGACAAAGGGAAACATCACCTTTTTCACAGGCAGAAGTAAAAACTTTATATACCAAAAGGAATGTGACCAGCCTGCAGTGTAAGTAATCAACTTTTGAGCATCTACCAAGTGGTTTCTTGTTATTTTTTCAGTGAGACACATCAGACTTACACAGAGGAGAATCACCTGTGGGTCTCACATTTTCTTAAGAATCACAGGAACAGAGAATCATGGAATGGTTTGTGTGGGAAGAGACCCTAAAGCCCATCCAGTCCCACCCCCTGCCACAGGCAGGAACACCTTCACAGAAATAGTAACAGAAATTCCTCTTATTTAGCAAAGTGCTGGGTTATTGTTTTGTTTTGTTTTTTAGTATTTAGAGAAGGTGCTTTTAAAATATCTAGAGATGGCTTTTACTTTAAGGGCTTGAACAGCTTTGATGTCTGTTAGGGTCACATGAAGACTTCCCTTTCTTTCAATCAGCAAATAGGCTGAAAATCAACTTTCAGTCAGTATTTTGCAAGCTCCTCCTGTTGCAAAAGTTTAGGAGGTAGAAAATAATCTTTATTCCAGCCTACTCCAATATTTCTATGGTGTCAACAGCATTTCAATGCAAAGTATTGTATACAAAGAACCAATTTTGTGCCACTGTTGCATTCTATTATGCTTCTGGTTGAGAATTCAGAGATTAAAACCAATCACAGAATCACAGAAGCTCACCTACTGAAAATCTGACTTAAAACCCTACCTAATGCCTTGCCAGAACATTCTCCACTTAAACTTCAGCTAGAAACTGGGTGAGTTTTCTCAAAGTGAACCCAAGAGTGCCAGTTTTGCTTACTTTTGAGCCCAGATCAAACTTGAACTTGGTGCTGTCCTCCTCGGGGAGCTCTGCACGCTCCCCTCCCTGGGTGTGCATGGCGCCGTAGAGCACCGAGGTGACCTTGAGCAGCTCCTTCACCGCGTACCCATCGGCCTGGTACAGCTTCTTGGTGTTCAGCTTGATGTGAGCCTTGGTAGCCTTGGGCAAGAGAGAACGAATTCAGCAGTCACAAAGAACAAAATCTTCAGTTAGCTACACTCCAAAGCTCTTTTTGAGGGCACCAGGCTCTGCTGTACAGGATAAATCCTCCTGTTTGGACACCCACTTTGCCTCATCATAATACTGGTATTTCAAGAAGAAATTTTTCTGAAAGCTGTGCACTTTCCACATGTCAGAACATTTGCAGAAAAACCCTCAAACTATCATTATTTCTTCCCTGAATAAAGATCCCTGAATAAAAACCCTGCGCACCACTTAAATTCATATTAAGTTTAAGTGGAAAGTAAGTGCTGCCCAGGTCTTGTGATGACGCTGCAGAGAGGTAAATTTCACCCTTAATGAGTTGCAAGAATAAGATCAGTTATCCTAATTTAACTGTCTTCTCTTCCAGCAGCACCTTCCAAATGTTCTGTTTCTCTCAATTTTTCCCCTGTTACGATATTAGTGATTTTATTCCCTTACCTCCCATCTCTGAAAGGTACAGACAGAACAGTAAGGAAAAAAATACTAAAAATTCTAATATTATCTTTTTGTACTTCAAAATAATAAAGGGGGGAAATCACTACCTGTCACAGAAAGTGATTATATTATAATATAAACTTACCACTGTCCTGGTAAGTTTATATTATAAATGAATAGCTACAAGGAGCCAACCACAAATTTCAGATTAAACTTTGAGGGAGTCTTCAAAGTGGCATAACTAAACAGGGAAGCAAAAAAAAATATTGGTCACCAGCTATGGATACAAAAATTAAGCTTAAAAACGACACATGAAGCACAAAAGTGATTTAACATCTTCTTTTCAGTATATTTTTAAGATGAAACTTCTGCTGAAATGTTTCTCCTTTGGGAATGCTGTGGCAGATAGAGCCTGTCCATGAGTCACTTGTGGTATTACACAGCTTGAAGGAATTCACATTCCCCTCAGGCTCTGACAGAGCAGGATCTTCAAGCGGGGGGAAGAGACTCAAATATTACAATATTTGGTACAATAGCTCTGCATTGAGCATACAACAAAAGCTCTGCATTGAGCTTCACTGAATAATGGACTGCAGGAAAAACTCCTGTGAAACTAAAGAGAGAAAGGACCACACCTCAAACCACAGATTTGGCTCCAGCTTTTCCAAAGAAACAAAGCAAATGGATGTTGGACTGTGTTTATTCAGGTGTATTTTGTCAGACTTTGGGACATCAAAATCAGATTTTAATTTCAAATAAATATTTTCCTCTCGTGTCTCTCATCCCAAAATCTCAATCCATCAGAGGAAAATGACTCTTTGTATCTGTTTGCAGGGACAGGATCCAGGAGTGGCTCCAGTTGTGCTGGAAAGGGTTAGGCTGGATATCAGGAAAAGGTTCTTCCCCCAGAGGGTGCTGGGGCACTGAACAGGCTCCCCAGGGAATGGGCACGGCCCCAAGGCTGCCAGAGCTCAAGGTTTCAACTCACGATCTTCCTGAAATTGAAATTCCTGAAAATTGAAGCCCAGATTTCCAGAACAGGCTCCTGATGTAGTGCACCCTGAGCCAGGGGAATATGAGACTCACAGTACAAAAAAACCCCTGATTGCTTTGGAAATGTTGTTCTCAGAATTATCTCAAATGAGCCAAGACACAAAGTGAAAAGCCAGGTATGTTCACCTCCCTCGCCCTGCAGTAGAAGCAATCTAAAAAATTAATTGTAGAAACAGCAAGTACTCAATTTTAGAAGAAGTGGTCATTAAATTGACAGACTCTGTTAAACACACCCTATCCAAAGGGGACTGATGATACACTAAATTATAAAAGATGTTGTTAGAGACAGAAGTTCCAATTTTAGCTCCATTCACCCTCAAGAGAGTAAAATCAATGTCTAGTAAGAGGAAAAAAATGGTTTTTCATTCGAAGGCTACTTAAAAAGAGAAAAAAAATACACAGACAAGTACATAGATTTTTCAGATTGGCACAATGGCACCGTGGAGTCAAGAAGACAACTTCATGTTTGGAAAGTCACCTCCATCGCTCCATGTTTGAGACAGTCCCCTATTTTATTTGTTGTTTTATTTTATAACATTTCTAGTTTTAAAGAACCATTAAAAACCACAGCTATTTATTCCGAAGATCAGATGGTTAAAATGCAACAGGAAAAAATATAAATATACAACAAGAATGGCAGCAACAGCCAGAAAATTTGTTTAACTTCACAATCTGCTTTATTAATATAATGAAGCCAAATTTGACTGTGATGTCTGACTCTTGCAAAAGGTTTTGTGGCCTTGGGTTGCTGAGTTTGTTTTCATGAATGGATTTCTATGAGATGAACTCATCAGAGGATTTTTGCTGCACTCTAATTCAAATCTGGATCCAAGTGGGCTCAAGCAGGAGCCAGGAACTGAGCCCCACTGATTAGGGCAGCTCTAGGGGGGCAAACAATTAAAAACCCACCTAAGACAAGGTTCTTGAAGACACTTCAGAACTTTTGGGTCTGGAAAGGAGACAGTTGGTAAGTTCTCAAACTGCCAGGAACACAGAGCAGTACCTAATTTGTGTGGAAAATTAACACCTCCTCACTCCTTGTTCAGTAAAGCAGAGCAAAGCTCCAGTTACACTCCCTGATGATGGATCTGTGCTGACATTCTCTTCTGAGACAATTCTGTCTCCATCAAATCTCCCATCTGCCTACGGATGCATAAAGCCATTAACTCCTGGGGAAGATAATTGTGGATTGCGTGGACAGCGAATTATTAAGGAAATGTCGACAAGCTTTTCTCATCCTCAAAATGCTGAAAACCTACAATAATCCCCACATTAACTTGTAATATTAACTGAGACTAAGTACAGGATGATTGAAGTAATTTCCATTCATTTCATTTTCTGAATCATATGTAATTCTCCAAAACCCTTGAGATTTCTGACATGAAATCAGCTATTGAAAAGCATTACATTATTTCTGCTTCCAGAGTTGTGCTTGGAGAGGGGAAACCCTTCCAAACAAAACAGACCTGTTCACTCCATCTCATGATGTCCCAGGGCTCAAAAGTACATTCAATATGTGCAGGAATGTACCATGCCCTGAACATGGCAAAATTGAGAGAATTTATGGTGCATGCTATTCACAAATGACAAGGGAATTATTGTTAAAATGACATTTTAATATGTTTTACAAAAACAAAAAAATATTGTATCTTTGGTATTAGCATAAAGATTTCCATTGCTTCCAGATCCACCTGCAGCCCCAGAAAGTTCTTTTCACATAACGAAGAGTGTTATCTAAGTGTCTGATAACATCAAAGGCTCACACTGCTTCAAGATAACATGAATTTTATGAAGGACAATGTTGTTTTATTCCAAAAGACTAAAAAATTTGATGGTCCAATCCAAATATAAAAAACATAAAACAATTGATCTGAGAAAAAAACACATGCCTTGATATATGGGAAATCTCATATAACACATACCAATACATTAATCTATATCATAATGAAAACATGGGAAGTTACAATAATTCAAGCACAGAAAAGAATCAGGAATCCAAAATTAGCACTAACCATAGTGGGGTCTCTTCTAAAACAATTCAAATGGTTTAAAAACATTTCCTATCTACAGCTGTCTTCCACTGTTACATTTTATAAATAAGGAGAGATAAGGATGAATACTGTTTTAGGTCCCAATTTGATCCCAGTATTATATTTAGATCCCAATATTGTACTTAGATCTCAATATTGTATTTAGATCCCAATACTGTACTTAGATCCCAGGTCTGCAGAGTGAAGTACAGGATGTCAGTAACAGCGTGCTCTGGCCTCTTCAAGTTTCCACCAGCACAAGACACAGGATCACAGAATCATGGAATGGTTTGGGGTGGAAGGGAGCTTAGAGCCCATCCAGTGCCACCCCTGCCATGGGCAGGGACACCTTCCACTGTCCCAGGCTGCTCCAAGCCCCGTCCAGCCTGGCCTTGGACACTGCCACGGATAATGCAGCACCAGAATGCAACACAAACCCAGCCACCCCTTGCAGGGAAACTCTGTGGGCTTAAGAGGGAAAGCTGTAAAGCTGCCATGGAACCAGGATTTCAGATTTTGAGGATTTGAGCCCAAGCACAGCTCCTGGGCAGACTCACCATGAACTGAGCCACGGCCTTAATGAAGAAAACCCGGTCCTGCTCTGTCTCCACATCCCCAGGAATGTCACTCTGAGGCTCGTACCTGTGCAAACAACAGGTGGAGATTAGAGCAAGGTTCTGGCAATATTAAAGAGACTGGTTCATCTGTGAGGCAAAAATCAATACAAAACAAGCACGGACAAGACTGGAAAATAAATGTGCAGCTCCCACTGCAGGCTGGGGCATCCAGAGCTTGGAATGCACACAGTGGGTTTGTACCAACTGCAAGAGCTGTAAAACCTGACACGCTGCACAAGTTCATACCCAGACATCATTCCAAACATACTCCTTTCACAAGGAAAGGAAACTTGTGGAAGAACAAACTGAAATTCGTGACATGCTTAAAAAAACCATGAGTGAGATGCAGAAACTTAGATAAGTGGCCAATCTGCAGGAACCAGGGAGGAATAAAGGAAAATTCAGTGATTTGGACCCTCAGTGTAACAGCAGCATCTTAAAGACTATTTATGCAACTTAATCCAAATCATTTTGAATGGTTGTGAGTATATCCCTATTTCATTGCAACTGCAAGAGTATTCAGCAAATTTCTAACAGCCTGCTAATTAAACTTAATGGATACTAATTATGAATCCAGGCCAAAAAATAGCAATCAGGCAAACTGGTTTCAATTATAATATTCTACCTTATGATCTTAAAAAAAACCCCTTAATTTTACACTTAAGTGGGAGAGAGGAGATAATGTGTAATTCAAGTAACACTTCAAGATCCAGAAATATTTAACCAAAGTCTGTCAATTGGTTAAGTGGGTGTAAAACTGCAACTGGACAGTAGCAGATTAGAACCAAACCATTTTATTTCTTTTGAACATGTTGTGGATGCAGACAATACCAGGCTGAGCAAAGAGCTGTAGCAACAAGGCAAGAACTGGCTGGGTTTTATTGAAGTTCCCACAGCAGATCACCCTGTGTGGATAAAAGGTCAGGCACAGACAGGATGGTTGTGGAATTTGGAGAATATGTGAGAGAGATAAGGCTACTTTTGAATGAATGTGCCCTCGTTCAGGGTGCAACCTCTGCCAGCACTGAGTCACTGGGTTTGCTACTTGAGGCTCTGTAATTAAGCTAAAATCCTGCAAACTACCACGTTTCTATCTGGGATTCAGAAGAGCAGAGCCCAAAGAATTACTAAGTATCACTGAGTTCCCTAATTTCACACCACACCATCAGTTCCAAGCACACTCCTTGCATTCCAGCATCAGCCCAAAATTTGTCGGCCTCATCACCAACCTTTTCACCAGCCACAGCAGCACTTCTGATACAAGCATGAAGTTTGGGGTGTGGAAATTCTCCATGGATATGAGTCGAGGATACCCCAGCGCCCTCATCATCTCAGTAAAATCTGGAAAATGAGGAAGAGCAGGGATTCCTTCTTATATATCCAATAAGGGCTTTGCCAAGATTGCCATCTCCCACAGAGTGCTGCTTAGTTACCATGAGATATGCCCAGTGTAAAGCACTGTTAAAAAAATTAAACTTCGCTAATTAACATATATCGCATCATTTCAACAGATAACACGCCGAAGCGAAAACAGGCGTTTTTGAGGAGATTCACTCAGCTGAAACAACGCTAACACAGCCTCTCCCTGCAAACATAACATCCAATTGCGCTCCCTACGGGCTGGGGAAATCCCGCCCGTGCAGCGCTGTGCCACCGCCCGGCAGCGGGGACCCCTCCCCGGCAGGGACCGGCGGGCTCAGCCCTGCATCCCCCCGGCGCCGCCCGCCGGCAGCTCCGTGTGCGGCCGAGCGGAGCAGCGG
>VZTG01003219.1:301013-314482 GCA_013397845.1 Melanocharis versteri | reverse complement strand
GTCCTCTTGTCCTGTCCCTTGTTCCTGGGAGCAGAGCCCGGCCCCCGCCTGGCTGCACCCTCCTGGCACGGAGGTGCTGAGAGTGAGAAGGTCCCCTCTGAGCCTCCTCTTCTCCAGGATGAGCCCCCCAGGCTCCCTCAGCCCCTCCGCACAGGACACGAGCTCCACACCCTTCCCGAGCTCCCTTCCCTTCCCTGCACCCGCTCCAGCCCCTCAATGTCCTTCCTGAATTGAGGGGCCCAAAACTGGACACAGCTCTCGCGCTGTGGCCTCACCAGCGGCCAGCACAGGGCCACAAGCCCTGCCCGGCTCCTGCCGGCCGCTCCCCGCGGCCAGCACAGGGCCACAAGCCCTGCCCGGCTCCTGCCTGCCGCTCCCTGCGGCCAGCACAGGGCCACAAGCCCTGCCCGGCTCCCGCCGGCCATTCCCTGCGGCCAGCACTCGCTCTGCCCCCGCGGCCTCGGCGGGGCCCGGCCTCCCCCTGGGCTGTGAGGAGAGGCTCCCCCGACAGCCCGGGTGTCGCGGCTGTGCCCCGGGCTAAGCTGGGATGGGGCTTGTGACTCAGGAGGGAGGGCTGCGAGCCGTCCCCGGGGGGTTCTGAGGAGCCGCGGCCGTGTGTGCGGTGTGAGGGGAGCCCGTTCTGCCCCCGGCCGGAGCACGCACGGACCCACCGGCCACATCCCGGGCATCCAGCCACCCCACACGCGCTCTGCAGGGCACGACGAGGATCTCTCCGAGGGCATGAGCCCGGCTTTTGTGTGGCAAAAATCGAAATAAAGAAGCGTGAATGAGACTAGAAGATAAATCTACTGCAGACTGGGATATCTGGATGCTGGAATGCACACTATGGGTTTGTGTACGAGCTGCAAAACTTGTAAAGTCTGACACATGTCCCCAGCAGGAACTGCTGCTGGGCGGTCCTGAATACACCTCTTCAATCACTGTAGATAAGGAGCAAAATTTACTTGGTTCAATCAAGGCTGGGAAATACTTGTTTTCAGAAGGAGACGGAAAAAAGCTGCTAGAAAGTCAACTAATGGCAGCCCGTATATTCAGAAGTGGGTTTCCCTTTGTCACGAAGAAACCATGAACGCAAGACACAAAATTCCTAACCCTGCTACAATATTAATTATATATCTTCACAGATACCTATGGTCAGATCTGCATTTCTGTCCCGTATTTCCCTTTGTCTGTAAGCAGCAGGGCAGGCCATGGCTTTGCTCATGCCAACCTTCCAGCTGGCAATTTGTATCCTATACATCTCCATGACTCAGAACTCGGAAAGCTCTTCAGAAAAAAGTCAGTTAAACTGTACAGGTACGTTTTTATAGAAAAACGGGGAATCTCACCTTTGGAAATGTTTTATTGATAGCTTCTACAAATTATCTTTTGTTTTATTACTGTCCATATTGTGCCAGAGTGCACCAAAAGGCACAGGGAGGGTTCTGGGTTGTCCCAGAAGGTGCTCTCAGGACCTTAGGGCACCCAGGGCCGCTGGTGGACAGCGGCTGAACCTGAGCCAGGTGGGCAAGAAGGCCAATGGTCCCTGGCCTGTGTCAGCAGTGGTGTGGCCAGCAGGAGCAGGGCAGGGCTTTTGGCCCTGTGCTGGGCACTGGGGAGGCCACAGCTCGAGAGCTGTGTCCAGTTTTGGGCCCCTCAATTCAGGAAGGACATTGAGGGGCTGGAGGGGGTCCAGGGAAGGGAACAGAGCTGGGGAAGGGGCTGGAGCTCATGTCCTGTGCAGAGGGGCTGAGGGAGTTGAGGGGAAGCTGAGCCTGGAAAAAAGGAGGCTCAGGGGGCTCTTCTCGCTCTCGACAACTGCGTGGCAGGAGCGTGGAGCCAGCTGGAGGTTGGACTTTGTTCTGAGGGAATAAGGGACAGGGAAAGAAGATGCAGTCTTAAGTGTGCCAGGGGAGGTTTAGGTTCTATATTAGGAGAAATGTCTTCCCATAAAGAGTGATCAGATATTGGAATGGGCTGCCAGGGTGGGTGGTGGATTCACTGTGGTAGGAGGTGTTCAAGGAAAGCCTGAACGTGGCACTCAGAGCTCTGGTCTGGTTGCCATGGTGGGGATGGTGCCCAGGTTGGACTCAGTGATCTCACAGGGCTCTTCCAGCTGAATTGATTCCATGATCCTGTGACATCACAGCCTTTGGGGACAGCACGGTTGGTAAGTGTCCCCAGCCCGTTGCCGTGCCCAGAGCCCAGGCAGAAGTCGGCTGGGAAGGACGTCCAGAGCCTGTTCAGCAGTGGCAGCTTGGCCTTCAGCAGCAGCATGGGCAGCCGGGGGCTCTCCCGGCTGCTGCAGCTCTCGCTGCTGCTGCTCTCGGTGCAGCCACTGGAGCCTTCCAGCCACGCTGCTGGGGACACAGGGACCTGGGATGCGCTTCCCGAGGCCCTGGAAGAGCAGGAGGCCGTGGCGGCAATGAGGGACATCATGCTGGTCCTGGAGGCGCTGCCGTGGATCTGCGCGGCCGTGGCCCTGTTCCTCAGGGGCCTTTACCTGGGCTGGCTCCTCGGCCAAGGGCTCAGGAGCCGCTGGGGAGAGGTGAGGGAGGGGCTGGGGCAGGTGGGCCGGGGCCGGGAGCCGCCAGGGCCGCGGGCCAGGAGGGTGCGGGGCGAGGGCTGAGAGCCCCCGCGGGAGCAGAGCTGGGCAGCCCCGAGGGCGCTGGGCTCTGGGGCAGCCCTTTGGCCGAGGAGCGGAGGCAGAGCGGGGGCTGAGCCATCGCCGGGCAGGAACGGGCCCGGCTGAGCCCCAGGGAGCCCCGGCAGAGGCGGCCCGAGCTCCTCTTGCTGCAGCCGCTGCCCGGGGCAGCCCAGCCGGGCCCGAGGCTCTCTGTGCAGGAGAGGCCAAAGGCAGCGCCCGAGGGCTCGGCCCCTGAGCCCCTGTGGCCCTTCCATCGGGCTCCCTGTGCTGTGTCTGCAGGAGAAGAGCCGCAGCGCCTCGGCCTCTGCACGGCCGTGCTGCCGGGGCCACGGCTGCTCCAAGGAGCTGCTGCAGCTGCTGCTGGAGAACCGGGCCCTGATGAGGCGCTGCCTGCGCCACAGCTCCCGGCAGCGGCCGGGGCCCAGAGGGAAGAGGCGATGGAACCCTGGCACTCAGAAGAGGAGGAGACTCCACTTCTCGCCTCTCCTCTGACTCTCCCGCTCCAGCTCCAGCTCATCTCCGGGCTTGCTGGACATGGCAGGGAATGCATGACCAGTGCTGAGCACAGGCACTGCGACATTCCTGCACATAGGTGTTAGGAACCCCTTTGTTATTAGGAAAAGTAGGTTTCCCTGGAATCTTCTCAACCCCTAGTTGAAGTTTTTCAAAGGTTTCAAGTTTAGGTTTTTTAGGCATAGGCTTCCCAGTCATGTTCTCACCCCCTCACTGAAGCTGGGAAGAGTAGTCTAGTTCATTAAAGTTCATGTTTTCCATACATTGCTGTGGTATTTTACTGTTTCGTATACATCAAGAGGAGTCCAATTGAAGGTTTTGCTCATGAGCTTCAGAGCACCAGTAAAGTAGAGCGTGAGTGTCACAGCAGGATTTTAAAGGGTAAGTGAGGGTGGTTGGAAATTGACTGTGGCCGATATTCTCTTGCCTGTGTCTTCCAAAGAAGCTTTACTTCTATCCCTGTCCTCACTGTGCCAGGGGGCCCCCAAAAGCCCAGGGAGGTGTCTGGGTGACCCCAGAAAGCGCTTGCAGACCCTGGGGGGCCCCAGGGAAGGGGCAGGAGCATCCCTGGGGTGCTGAGACAGACCCACAGGATTGCTGGGCTGCAGAAACTCCCACAGACGCCAGCCCAGGCCAAGAAACACGACTTCTGCAGCCTCTCAGCTCCCAGCTGCAGCTAATGCCGACTGCTCCTGGCAGCAGCTTCATAATAAACTTCTTAAAGGGTGTTGATGTCCTGAGTTTGCCCCTACAGACATAACCCACAGCAGTTTTCATGTTTTCATGAACAGCGAGAGGGTTTCTGTGCTGACACTGGTGATTTCCCATGCACAAAGCAACGGGAGCTGTGACCACACATCTCTGCAGGAACACTGGATGGAGCAGCCACAGCTCTTCTGACAGGGTCATCTGTATCTCAGGGTGGATTGAGTTGAAAATCATCTACATGTCAGGCTGATCTATGGATATCTGAGGACATTTTGCAGAGCAGTTCACAGTTTTTCACTTCTACCTGCCCAAGCTTAGGAAACACACAGACATGGATTCTGTAGTGAGCAATGCTCATGGACATGATTGAGAAAGTAATCAAAATCAAGGAAAGAGCAATAAATCCTGAAAGAATAAATACTGGAATGAAGTAGTTACGTTAGGAAATAGAAGATGTGTTTAGAGACTGGGTTTCTTGTGCCAGAAAGCCATGAGACAGCAAACCTTGAATAATTCACTTGTTCAAGAATGTATCAGCAATTCCACTTGTTCAAGGGGATCAAAGAAGGAACCATTCCTCTGCTCTGAATTACACTCACTAACGATGAAATATGTGGGGAGAAAGCCAAAGCTGTAAAATAAATAAAATAAATTCCACCGCTGAGGTTAACACTTCACTGAGACTCTAAGTAAATATAATTAATATTTAAATATTAATGTTAGGCAGCACAAAGGTGCTGCTGGAGGTGGGGTGGATGTAGCTGTGAACTAAACAGGGACCCTGAGAGGAGCAGCCTCTCTGGCAGGAGCTCAGACTTCATCCATGAAGGATAAACTCTTCTCCCTGCCCACTTCCCATTTCTAGCAACCCACACCTGAAGGAAAATGCACCTCTGCTTATTCCCTAGCACACGAACTCACCTCCATGGAAACATCTCCCCATTCCACACTCCACTCTTGAGGAACTGGGTTTTTTTCTCCTGTTCATCGGCACAAAAGTGGAAATTTTCTCAGAAAGGAAAGAAAACTGACAATTTTGATGCAGGTTTCTGTGGCAATGGGTGAGCCATCAGCTGGGACTGCAGGCTTTGAGTACAGGAGGTCATACCTGTTAGGTTCTCAACATACAAATAATCAGCTCTATTCTCTGTTGGCCCGTTCAGCCATCAATCATCTTGTTGCAGATGAAATGGCGTTTGGGGGTGTTTTTATTTGGTTTTTTTTTTTTGCAATATGTATGGATATATGCATTCTTCATGTTCTGCTGTTCTTTCCCTCGAGGTTTTGGAGGTTTTTTTAAACTGAGCTTGGCACTAAAGCTTCTATCACGTATTTTTACGTCAAATTCTCACATCCTTGCATTACACTACCTGGCAGATGGACTTAAACTGATTTTTTCCCCTCTGGTAACAACTAATTAGGCTCTGTGAGGAGTTGGTGCTTCATGAGATTCCCATGGGTTACTTGGGATCAGGCTCACCTGGACCACACTCCCCAGGGGCCAGGATGTTATTTTACAGCTTTGGCTTTCCCCAGGGTCATAAACACCAAGCTCCAAGGCCTGGAGCCCCTCTGCTTTTGTCTGGGCTGGGACATAAACGTGCTGTTGAAAACATGATCGAGAGAACACAAGTGATTTTTAACCTCATTTCTCTAATGCTTTTTAAATTAGGAATTAAAAAAAAAAATTGAAATGAACAGACATTCTTCAGATTCTTCAAGCACAAAAATCAGAAAACACTCATCTGTGCCTGCCCTGTTGCAGGAAAAAATGGGTAAAAAGTCCTCAGGCTTCTTTTGCATCCCAGGAAAATCCTCCTGTGAAGCTGCTATACACTGCAATATACTCTAAGTCACCTTTCACGCACTGGAAAAAGAAATTAAATCAGCGTGGTCATGATGGTGGAGAAAATGCAACCTGTTTCTGCTAGGTTGTTTCCCAGCCTACTTGTTAGATCAGGTTTTAGCTTTACAAGTTGCTTGAAAGACTGGGAAGGGAATCCTCCAGATCGTTTGCTCAGAGAAGGGCTGGTGAAAAAAAACCCCAAAACCAGGCAGGAAGTAATGAGATTTTCATTTGGCTGGTTCATGGAATTGCACAGACACTTCATGGTCAGCTTTTTGCATCCACTTTTGCCTTTACTTCCAAGTTGGGCACCAATTTTTGCTATTCCAATCAGAGCCTCCCATCTGGAACATGAATTTTCACCTAAATTTCTATTTTCATGCCTGGGCTGCTGCCTTTTCCACAGGATCCGAGGTTTCTGTTTGCTGCCGAGGGCTGGCTCAGCTTGCAGACTTCTTGTCCTTTGAAGAGTTTCATGAGCAAACTCCTTCCTTCCCACTTCATTTAACATTAACCTCATCACTTCAGAGGTGTGGGAGGGAAAAAATCCCTCCCAGGAGGAGGGGAAATGGCCAGGGAATCGCTGGGGGAAGCGATGTGCTCTTTGTGCCGAGGAGCCTGGGGAAATCCGAAGGTCTGGGGAAGGGAAATATGCAGGAATGTCACGTTGCCTGTAATTACAGTGCAGAGCAGCTCTCTCTGTTAATGGGCTGGCGTTAGAGGAGAGCTGGGTGCCCAGGATAAGCCACAGCCAATGGATCAAACACCAGGGGTAATAAATCAACAGCTGCCCTTTGGTGGCTCGGTAGATGAGCAGGAGAAGCTACTTAGGATGAAAAAACACCCCCAAGCAAGGAGATTTCCAGATCCATCTCCGTCTGTGTCTGACAGGAGAGGAGATTGGCTTCTCATTTATATGCAATGAAAAACAAAATTATGCAGCCACCCTCCATTAGCTCCCTCCAAAGCAAAGTGCCGTTTGACCCACCCAAAGCCAGCACTAAGTGCTGATTTCCCAAAGTCTGCCTGATTCCTGGGGGTCCAATTTCAGATGGCCCAGCACAGCTTGATTTAAAGCCAGCCCAGCCCTCCCGGTGAGCCTGGGAGCTGCAAGTCCAGCTCAGCGTCCTCACAAGGCACAGGGGATCCAGAAATCCTTGTTTTCTCATCAAATATCCCAACTTGGAAGAGACTCGTAATGATCACGAGATGCTTTGGTGTATTTTTCACCAACATTTTGGCTCTTGGACTACCTGGAGGGAAAGGCAACCAGCCAGGGTGACAAGGACAAAGAAGGGCAGGTTTGGAGGGCCACTGTCACAGTCACCCAATTTCAGCCTTTTTGATAAGGACCACCCAGAAAAACGCTGCTCATGGATGAGGAAACACAAGCCCTGCTGAGCAAAAGGGTGAAACAAACCCTCCTGGGCCTCCTCTTCTCCAGGCCCCAAACTTGGCACAGCCTCTTTATTTAAGTCATTGCAGCCACGGAATCATGAAGGTTGGAAAAGCCCTCCAAGATCACCAAGTCCAACCATTCCCCAGCTCTGCCAAGGCCACCACGAACCCCCAAGTGCCATACCCACGGCATTAAAATGTATAGGCTTAAGGACAATTCCAGAGGATTTTTCCCCATAGTTATGTGTTTTATATCCACAATAATTGAGTGTAGTCAGCATTTGGGCACTGCCATTAAAACTAGGGACACAAATGGGTGGAAATGAGAGCTCTTCCAGGATTATCCCAAATACTCCTTCCCTGTGGAGGTGCCACCTCTGGCTGGTTTTCCCCCTTCTCTGAGGGGGGCTCTCAGAGGGAGTCTTGGATAAACAGACCTTGAGCTGGGCCAGTCTGGGAATTTTATGTCCCTGTGCTGGCAGAAACTTGTGATCTCAGCAGCAGAATTAAGGGTTGCTCTGTTCAAAGGTGAGGGGAGCTGGATCGTGTTCAAAACTCCTGAAAATAGGTTTGTGGAAGGAGAGGTTTGGAGTGGAAGTGCTGGAGGGGCTTCGGGCAGCGGATGGTGAGCAAGAGAGAGTGGAAGGTCACTGGGCTGGCAGATTTTGGAAACCATGGCCTGCAGGCAGTGGGTGCCACTGCCGGGGGGGGATGGCACTGCTGAGCCCTCCTGTGGAACCCCAACTCGCAGCAGAGCCAAAGGGATCCCTGAATCCAGCTTCATCTTCTGGCAGGAGCCCCAGCCAGAGCAAGCCAGGCACGGTCACAGGGAGAGATAAGCGACAGCTCACCTGGAAATGCCCCCCTCCTTGGAACCTCCTTTTCCTAGTGCAAAACTACTCTCAGCTGTGAAATGGAGCCCAGGGGAAGCCGTTCCTCCTGGATGAATCCAGTGTCACTCCCAGCAGCTCCCTGTGCCTCAGCTTTGTCACCTGCCTCTGCCTGGTGGAGGGAGACCTTACAAGCTCATTGCCAACGCTGTTGCACTGCAGTTCTTACGGGATTTGAGGAATTGTTATCCCCCCTCCATTAGGTAATGAGGGTCTCGGGCTCCCTGGGCAGTAGATAGACTTTCTCTGCAGGCTGGATACCTTCATCGGTTGTTAAGCTGTTGGAAAATGTGTGGTCACATCAGAAAAACACCCCTGATGAGGATGTGTGGGCATCTTCATGAGCAGAGCTGACATGTTCAGCCAGAAATCTCTCTTGACTTGACCTTCAGAAAATATATCACACTGCCAGCAAACCCAGGAGCCAGCTTGAGGTTTCATTAACTAAAAGAGAAGTCAATAGTTCTCAAAAGCTCGTCCAGAGCCTATTTGGGCTGGTCTCCAGGATGGGGAGGCTGCAGAGCAGGAGTTGGGGTGATGTCTGCCTGCAGCTCCTCAGTAAATGGGTTTGATAACAGCCCATCCCTACACGGTGTGCAGCACTCTCTCAGCAAGTCTCTGGAGCTGGTTGTGCCCAGCAGAAGGAGCCCAAAACAAAGCTAAAAAAAAAAACCTCAGTTCTATGTGGAAGACAGAAGCTGCTGAGGCAGGAGGCGTGTGGTCCATGCTGCTGCTCCCGGAGCTCCCCTGCAACAGCAGGAGCAGGAGTGGGTGTGGAAGAAGCAATAACCAGGCACTACACAGCCTCAAATTTATACTGATTAATGGGCCTTTTTGCCATCAGAAGGAAAGTCAAACACAAGCAGCCCTGGCAGACATAAAAATCCAACAGGTTTTTCAGCCCAGCTCGTGGCATCTATTGACACCTTTAGATACGATCCAAACCCCCACATTTTTATGAAGATTTGATAAACGTGCAGAAGCCTGATGCCAGAAAGAGCCCAAGGTGGTGAGGCCCTGGCACAGGGTGCCCAGAGAAGCTGTGGCTGCCCCTGGATCCCTGGCAGTGTCCAAGGCCAGGCTGGACAGGGCTTGGAGCAGCCTGGGACAGTGGAAGGTGTCCCTGCCCGTGGCGGGGGGGTGGGACAAATGAGCTTTAAGGTCCTTTCCCAGCCAAACCATGCCGTGATTCCAGTGGGAGCTGTGTTTGAGCAGAGGAACATCTCCCTGCAAACTCCACCAGAAGCAGCACAAGGAGCAGCAGCCACCCCACTCCAGCAAGCCCAGGGTGCTGCCCAGCCCCAGATCCACCTGCTCCAGCAGCTGACTGGGAGCTCCTGCAGGAACACGTGCAAGGAGCTGCTAAGAACTGTGCAAGTTGCTTTTTCACTTCATTTCCCCCAAAGTGAGGGGGAGAGAACTTTCCCACCAAGGATGTTGTGATCCAGCACTGTGCCTGGGGGCTGTCAGCTCCCAAACCTGGGGGATTTGGGTAGTTCCCAAATCACCCACATAATGCTGGAGGAGACATCCTGACATCTCCCGTGGTAGCTGTGCTCCCAGCACCCACCAGTCCCACCTGGAGCATCCTGCCTCGTGGCAGCACAGAACCTCCAGTCTCAGTGCCTCCCCCTCCCAGCTCTAAACCAGGTTTTGTACCATGGGAGCCATTGGCAACCTTGGGGGGAGGTTTTTTGGAGCCCTTTCAGATCTGCTGGCAAGAGGGAAATGCAGAGCACAGTCTCTCACCTGTCAGGTCCGAGTGACTTGAATGCTTTGCTGAGCACAACAGAGCAGTGCCAGTTACAGTCCAGGGTGAAAATACATTTTCATTCGTCACACAATCCCAGAAGGTGGCAAACATCCAACATTTGGGACAGCTGGAAGGCTGGGAAAGACCCAGAACCCAGGGCAAGACAAGGCAACTTCTCAATCCCTTGGTTTTACAGAACAGGATGTTAAGGTGTGGGAAACATGACTGCTCTCAGAGCAGCTGAGGGGCACCCCCACTTCTGGGGCACCCCGGGTTCTCCTGCCAGACCCACACGAGATGCTCACCTTCTCTGCTCTGCTTCCCATGGGGGATGGAGATGCCCTGGGCTGGGAGGAGCGAGGGCTCAGCCTTCACACTCGGGACAGAGCCACTTATTCCTCTCAGTGACTGCAAATGTGTTTTGGCAAATAGCAAAGGAGATCTTCCAGCTTCCCCTGGGAGTTCTGGGGGCCACGCTGAGCTGGCAAAGCACTGCCACACCCCTGAGGAGCACAGGAGCTGCTGCTGGGAGGCTCTGATAGGGATGTCCCTTAGTGATTCCACCTGGGGTTAACCCTGACCCTGCCCAGCTTAATGATGATTAGGCTAAATGACAATTAGTAATGTCTTCACCTAGAGGAGGTCAGCAGGGACACCTTCCACTATCTCAGGTTGCTCCGAGCCCCATCCAGCCTGGCCTGGGACACTGCCAGGGATCCAGGGGCAGCCACAGCTGCTCTGGGCACCCTGTGCCAGGGCCTCCCCACCCTCACAGGGAACAATTCCTTCCCAATATCCCACCCATCCCTGCCCTCTGGCAGTGGGAAGCCATTCCCTGTGTCCTGTCCCTCCATCCCTTGTCCCCAGTCCCTCTCCAGCTCTCCTGGAGCCCCTTTAGGCCCTGGAAGGGGCTCTGAGCTCTCCCTGGAGCCTTCTCTTCTCCAGGTGAGCACCCCCAGCTCTGCCAGCCTGGCTCCAGAGCAGAGGGGCTCCAGCCCTTGGAGCATCTCCCTGGCCTCCTCTGGATTTGCTCCAACAGCTCCAGCCAGGTTTTTCTCCTGCTGCAGCCCCGGAGTTGGTAATAGAAGAAGTTTCAACCAGGCTCCTACCAGGCAGGGAGGAAATAAAAGATGCATCCTTTTATCTGCTTCTTGAATTCCCGGTGCCAGGGTTATCTGAACCCCGACTTGGAATAGGGATGCTGCTCTGCCTGCCAAGGCTTTCCATATGGAAGAGGACGGGGACAGAGTCCAGCCCCGGGGCAGGATGTGAATAGAGATGAGTTTCAGAGAAGTTCTTGATCTTATCGTTTAAACCTTCCGGCTTGAATTAGGCGAGAATCCACACGGAAAGCAAAGGGACCTGGTCAGCTTCGAATCCAGGCTCGCATCCCATGTGCCTGGGGGCTCGCTGGAGGGATGGCAGCTGCTGACGGCTCTGAGTAAGTGCCAAATTCGATAGAGCTGGGAACACTCATTTATCACGGGAATGTGGTGACGTGGTGAAACACCGGCTCGGGAGTGACCTTTGCTGTGTGATGGAGTGGGGTGCCTGGCTGTCATCGCCCCAGGGGATGGAAACAAGCTGGAAATGGGATGGAAATGGGATGGAAATGGATGCTCTCGTTCTGCAAACGCTGGCCAAAACCCCAAGCTCAGAGCTCTAGGTCTCGTTCAACACCTGCAAGGTGCTGGCTGGAGGCACCCTCCAGGTGCCAGCGCATCTTGTAGGATGTGGCTTTCAGACTTCTTCCTTTTTCACTCAAACAGGCGTCTCTCCTTTTCCCTCCAAAGTCCTTTGTCACTCAGTATCTCTCGAAACCAGCATTTTTCAGGAATAAATGTCCAAGTAGATGATTCCCTACCAATTCCCCCAGCTGGTCGTTCCTGGGTGATCTGCCAGCGGTGTTTGGCTGATTTCTGGCGATGGACAGGGTGACAAGTCATCAATCCCTTTGTAATCACGCTGGAACAGACTGTGGCCGTCAAGGAAACGCTCAAGCACGTGATGGAGCGTTAAACATTCCATTTCTCATGGTCTTTCCAGGGATAAGCCCCAAAGCAGGAATCTCCCGGGGATGAGTTGGGGCAGTCCCGCCCCGCGGTGGTGCCGGAGTGACTCGGTGCTCCCCAGACGGTGATTTTGCTGTCGCTCCGTCTCAGAGCTCAGATTCACCCCAAATCTCTGCCCTCCAGAAAGAGGAGGCTGAGTAGAGCTCGGGGTCATTTCTCTCCTGCATCAGAGAGGTTCAAGGGAGAAACAGATTTTGCTGGGATGCAGGGATCAGCTTTGGAAAAGAGGGAATTCCAGGGCAAGCACCTCCACGCTCACGTGAGTCTGCACCTCATTGGGTTAGCAGCAATTTCTAACAGCACCATCTGCTGATATTAAAAGTATTTAAAATACTTTGTTTTTTAGGGTTTTCACAAGCCTTTGGTGCCCCTGAGCTCCCAGCACTGGAGATGGCTGTGTCCCTCCTCATGCTGCTTCCTGGGCACTCACATGCTGATGGATTTCTCTACCTGGTAACGCTGCCACAGCCTTTTCTGGGAAGCTCGCTGAATAACTGGGAGTCGGGATGTGCTGGTGAGTGTTTCTGTTCTGCAGATTGCTTCTGGATGGGGAGCAAAGCACCTTGGTTAGCAGAGCCTGCAATAATACACACGGGTGAATTCCCCCATCAATAATGGATAGATGAAGTGAAAGCTGCCTTCAGGAGGGGTTGCTGCTGGCAGCAGTGCTCGGGGAAAGGGATTTAGCCCTGGGGGGTTCTCTGGCTGGGTGTCTATCCCTCAGTGACCTTTTCTCCCAGGGAACAAGGGACAGGACCAGAGGAAACGGCCTCCAGTTGCACCAGATGAGGTTTAGGTTGGATGTTGGGAAAATTTCTTCATTGGAAAAGTGATCAGGCACTGGAACAGGCTGCTGAGAGCAGTGGTGGAGTCACCATCCCTGGAAGTGTTCCAAAAACTTGTAGATGTGGTGTTTAGGGACATGGGTGAATGGTGGACCTGGCAGTGCTGCCTCACTGGACTCGAGGATCTCAGAGGCTTTTCCAACCTAAACAAATCCAGGATTCTCCCCTGCAGGACACTGGAGGATGTTCTCCTCTCCCTGAGCCCCCTGCAGCTCTCAGGTTGCTCAAGAAGCTTCAATGCCTGAGACCATTCTGGGACAATTTTCCCAGCTCTGATGGTGAGCATCACCTTTAACAGGTAAATAAATTTAGCAGTCGTGTGTCCTCGGTGACAGCTGTGTCCCAAGCCCACCCCGGCAGGACAGCAGCTGTTGGGAGTGCAGTGCTGTCCCAGCCCCTCTTCCCGTGGCTCCAGCTGCCTCTGAGCACCCCCTGGATCGGGACCAGCCCCGGCTGAGCCACGAGCACTGCAGTCGCTATGGAGACCCGGCCTGAAATGCATCAATATGGAGAGGAACAGCTCGTTCCTCATGTCCCCATTCAAGGGACCAGGGAGGAAATCCCATCCAGATGGACCACAGCGGGACAATAACATCTGGAGTTCTGTGATTCCTCTCTGGGGAATGGCATCCACATGCTGCAGCCCTGGGCTGTCCCCCAGATCCAGCATCCTGATGGGGTGAGCCCAGCCCGTGCTCCTGCTGCTGTTAGACGGATTCACATGGGGAGATCTGTGGGGTGCAGAGTGCAGTGTCTGTCTGGGGAGGGGGATGTGGCTGGAATCATCCCCAGAGTGC
>VZTG01003219.1:274980-299506 GCA_013397845.1 Melanocharis versteri | reverse complement strand
CCGGGCGCCCCGAGCCCCGGGAGGCGGTGCCGCCCCCGAACTCCCCCCTGAGCCCCCCCAAAACCCCCCTCCCGTCGGGGCACGGCGCTGGCAGGAGGCGGCTCCGCCGCAGACGCCGCTCGGTCACCGCGGCGCTCACCTCGCGGAGCCGGGGCTGCCCGTGACACCGGCAACACCGGGAGCACCGGGAACACGGGGGCTGCCAGAATCAGCGGCACTGCCGAGGCTGCCGGGAACACCGGCAACACCGGCAACACCGGCAACACCGGGAACACGGGGGCTGCCAGAATCACCGGCGCTGCCGGCAACACCGGGAATACCGGGAGCACCGGGACATCGGGACTGCCGGTCCCGCGGAGCCGGGTGAGCGGGCGGAGGAAGCGGCGGAGCCCCGGGAGCCCCGCAGGCACCGAGCGGGACCGGCTGGGGACCCTCGTGGGGGGACAAACCGGGAGGTCCGTGCTGGAGGAGGGAGCGGGCAGGGGTCGTCCAGCCTGGAGCGATGGGGAGCCCCGGGAGGAGCGGGGAGCCCCGGGGGGCTGAGCTGCTCCTCCCCCGAGCCCCCGGCTGGGCTCTGAGGGGTCTCTGCCGGCAGGATCGGGGCGGGAGGCGGTGGGGCGCAGCTGGTTTGGGGGTCCCAGCCTGGCTGGGGGTGGGGGCCCAGGGGACCCCAGAGAGGTCTCGCTGCTCCTGTCCCTGCAGCCCCTTCCCGGGTCACCCAGGGGCGCCGGCCGCCTGCTGGGTGGCAGCGGTGGCACGGGGGCTGTCACGTCGGCTGTCACGATGGCGTTTGCTCCCCTCGGGGCTGGAAGCGGTGGGTGGAAGCTGACCAGGCTCATCCAAGGCGTGTGATCCATTTACACCCTGGCTGCTCTGCCTGGTGCTCCCCGAGGTTTTGGCTCCATCAGGGAAGTGACCCGGGGCTGTGGCAGCGCAGGACATGGCCAGGATCTTCTCCTCTGCTGGCTCGGGAAGCACATCTCTGCCTCCACCGGGTGAGGGTGGCTGGCAGAGCCGAGCCGTCCCCGTTCCTCCACCTCTCACCAGGATCTGGGTCCCCGGCCCAGCCTGAGGCGCAGCCCGGCACTGGGAGCACTGGTCAGGCTGGGAGCAGCATGAGGGCCGTGCTTGGAGCTGGATCCCTGCGGAGCCTTGTCCAGCTTGCCTGGATGTGCCTGCTCTCCTCCGTGCCGGTGAGGGCCGCGCAGGGGCCGGGGGGCAGCGGGGGTGGCACCGCCGGGCTCTGCCCCCTGCGAGGGGGCTCCGTCCCGGCTCCATCCCGGCTCCATCCCGGCTCCGTCCCGGCTCCGTCCGGGGCTCCTGCCCAGCCCGACGGTGTGGCCGCAGTTCGTGGGGGGAATCAAGGCGCTGCGGCTGGAGGCTCTGACCCGGCTCTGGGCTTGCAGCACGGCGGGGCCAAGGTGCTGGAGAAGACCTTCGAGGAGTGGCTGCGGTACCGTGACGAGTGCCTGAGGAGGATGGCGAGCGAGCCTTACCCGGCAGGTACCGGCTGTGCCCAGCTCGGGGTCGGACATGGGGCACACACAGCCAGGGCTGGGGGTTGTCCCTCCTCCAGCGCCCTCTGCTCCGGCCACCCACGGAGGAGTGAGCCAAGGGACTGACGAGGATCTCCACGTCTCAGATGGGATTCCCGGCGCTGGGATGCCCTGGGGGCTGGGGCTGGGGTGGGGCACCTGGGCGCATTTACGGGTGGCATCAGCCCCCTCGGAGGTGCTGGGATGGCAGGGCTCGATGTGTCTGTGCCACCGGGATCTGACCATTGGCTTTCCCTGTCCCTGCCCTTGGAAGGGCTCTTCTGCAACAGGACATTTGACATGTACGCCTGCTGGCCCGACGGGAGCCCCGGCACCGCCGTCAACGTCTCCTGCCCCTTCTACCTGCCCTGGTTTGAGAAAGGTGAGGATGCTCTCCTGCCATCCTGGAGCTGGAAGCCATGCTGGGGGTGGAGAGGCTCTCAGTTCCCTTCCTGCCGGCTGACAGGGGTAGAGGGACCCGTGAGCAGACGGGGGTAAGGGACGCCTGGGGCTCAGAGCAGAGCCAGCTCGTGCCCTGCCCATGCCTGCCCTGGAGCAGGGTCTGGGGCTGGGCAGGGTAAGATCCAGCACCCCAGGAGAGGCGCCTGGGGGAGCCTGAGGGGCTGTGCCGGTGCTTCGTGTCCGCAGTGAGACACGGGCTGGTGAGCCGCCGGTGCGGCGCCGACGGCCAGTGGGTGACAGTGAACGGCAGCCAGCCCTGGAGGGACTACTCGCAGTGCGAGGACGAGCTGGAGGTCACTGCTGAGGAGGTGGGACCCTGGCTGGGACCCCAGGGGTGGCCAGGGCAGCCTGGCCAGGGGTGGACACACCCGCCTGGGCTCACGGGCGCTGTGCTCGCCTGCAGGAAGGCGCCCGCCGGCTCATGGTGAGCTTCAAGGTGCTCTACACCGTGGGGTACTCGCTGTCACTGCTCACCCTCATCTCCGCCCTGCTCGTCCTCACCGTCTTCAGGTAGGACACAGCCCTGCCCCTGCTCCCTCCCCGCTGCGCCGGCCCTGCCTGAGCCCGGCTCCTGCAGGAACCTGCGCTGCACCAGGAATTACATCCACGCCAACCTGTTCGCCTCCTTCGGGCTGCGCGCGACCTCGGTGATGGTGAAGGACGCGCTGCTGGAGCGGCGCTGGGGCGCGGAGCTGGTGCATGTGGCTGACTGGGAGGCTCTGCTGAGCCACGAGGCGAGTGCTGGGCTGGTGGCAGCGTGGGGACCCTCGCCCAGGGCGGGGCTGTGCGGGGGGCCGGTGCCCACGCAGCCCCAGACACCGGGTGGGTGAGTTCTTGGGGTGCCAGTGCTGCCCGTGCACCTGGTGGGTGAGGTCTGGGGGTGGTCCTGGGGTGCCCATCCACCCGGTGGACACGCTTTTGGGGTGCCTGTGCCACCCACGCCCCTGATGGGTGAGGTCTGGGGGTGCCTGTACTGCTTGTGCACCCTCTGGGCCACCTCTTGGGGTGCCTGTGCAGCCTCTGGGTGAGCTCTCAGAGCGCTTGGGGTGCCTGTGCAGCACCACACGCCCGGTGGATGAGCTCCTGGGGTGCCTGGTCCCTGTGGGTGAGCTGTGGGGTGCCCCGTGGGCACAGCCAGCCCCACGGTGGCTCTCCCGTGGCAGGCAGCGCTGGGGTGCCGCGCAGCGCAGGTGCTGATGCAGTACTGCATCCTGGCCAACCACTACTGGTTCCTGGTGGAAGCTGTCTACCTCTACAAGCTGCTCATCGGGGCCGTGTTCTCCGAGAAGAATTACTACAGGCTCTACCTCTACCTGGGCTGGGGTAGGGGCCACCCGGGCGCGCGGCGGGGACGGGGACAGGGACAGGGCTCGGTGTCGGGGGCACCGCGGTCCCAACCAGCCCAGGAGGGTGTGGGGTGGGGGCTCTGCCACCCCGGGTGTCCGCACGGTGTCCCCCCAGCGTGGGGGTGGCATCTCAGCTCAGGAGGGTGCTTGGTTTTACAGGGTTTGCTGTGTGACTTGCAGGGACCCCCGTGGTGTTCGTGGTGCCCTGGATGGCCGCCAAGTACCTGAAGGAGAACGCGGAGTGAGTGGGGATGGATGGATGGATGGATGGATGGATGGATGGATGGATGGGGGTCCTACTGGGATGCTCAGAGGCTGCTGAGGGTCCCTGAGCCGCCTGGCTGGGGCTGGAAAGCTCTTGGATCGTCCTGCCGCAGCACAGGGTGACGGGGCTGCTCTCCGTGCCTCCCCGGCAGGTGCTGGGCGCTGAACGAGAACATGGCTTACTGGTGGATCATCCGCATCCCCATCCTGCTCGCCTCCCTGGTAGGGAACAGCTGCCAGCCCCGGACTGTTCGGGTAACAGCAGCTCAGCCCCGGCTCCCGGCTCTGGGCAGGGCTGTGATCCCCAGGGAAGCTTCCAGCAGAGGCCCAGGAGGGAGAGTTGGCCTCCAAGGACCAGCCAAATGCACAGGGGGTTCAGCAATTTGCTGACTCCCAGGTTCTGGGGGTTCATGAAGGCAGCTGGGGTGCTGGATCCCAGAGGAAGGGGCTGGGGGTGGCTCCTGCTGCTTCCTAGCCGGGATTTTGGGATGGCAGGAGGGGAGGAAGGGCAGCAGCAGCCTGGGCAGCTCAGGGGGTGCCGTCTCCTGCTGGGTGAGTGTCACAGCCAGGGTGGGGTGCTGGGCTCTGTGTGCCCCTGCCCTGTCTCCCCCTCCCAGATCAACCTGCTCATCTTCATGCGGATCCTCAAGGTGATCCTGGCCAAGCTCCGGGCCAACCAGAAGGGCTACGCCGACTACAAGCTGAGGTGGGCCGGGAGAGGGGCGGGGACAGTTTGGGATAACGGGATAACTCCACCTCCACATCCCGCTCCCCACCCGCCCCATGCCTCTCCTCCACCTTGCACATCCTTAAACGACCACTCTGGGATTAACTGGGAGTTTTCGTGTCCCCTTACTCTCCTCCAGGCTGGCCAAAGCCACCCTGACCCTCATCCCCCTCTTCGGGATCCACGAGGTCGTTTTCATCTTCGCCACCGACGAGCAAACCACGGGCATCCTGCGTTACATCAAAGTGTTCTTCACCCTCTTCCTCAACTCCTTCCAGGTGAGGCGGCAGTGAAACAAGTCCTTGCTCCGGGCACACCATGGAGCGAGGATCAGGGGCTCCCTCTCTGAGCTGGCTCTCCCTGTGGTGCTTCCACGGGAAGAGTGACACGGTCTCTGCCACCCTCTGCCCTTGAGAGCGTGGTGGTGCCTCCTGTGCTCTCTGAGGCAGCGGTGCCATGGGGATCCCCAGCCCTAAAAGCACCCAGAAGTGGCCTGGGGGGAGCCTGAGCCCATCCCAGCCCCAGGAGAGGGATGGCAGGGGTGGCTCACTCCTGGCTGTCCCTACAGGGCTTCCTGGTGGCCGTGCTGTACTGCTTTGCCAACAAGGAGGTAACGTCCCTGTCCCTGCACCTGTCCCTGTCCCTATCCCTGCACCTGCCATGGCACCTCCTGCCCGGCTTCCCCACCCCACCCTGTGCCTGCAGGGAGGGCACAGCCAGGGATAAGCCCCTGCTCCCTCCCCTCCGTGGCAGGTGAAGTCCGAGATGAAGAAGAAGTGGCAGCTCTGGAAGCTCGAGCACCCGGTGCTCTGCTGTGCCCAGTGAGGTGCTGACCAGCCAGGGCAGAGGGGCTGCTGGCCACGATGGCCACGGGGCCTGGCTGGAGGGCAGGAGGCTGTGGGAAGCTGTGCTGGGCAGTGCCCACCCGGGCTGTGCCACGCTGGAGCTGTTGGAAGGGACATCCCTGCTGTGACCCGAGAGGGAGGTGGCACCCCTGGCTCTTGCCGGGCATCGCTGTCCCCTCAGCAGGGCTCACCTGTGCCCAGGGGCTGTGTGGGCAGCACCTGCTGCTTCCTCCCACTGCCTGTGCACCAGCAGAACCTGGCAGCCTCCCCCAGGACACCTCCCACCCAGGGAAGCCCTGGAACACCCACACCCAGCTGGGCACCTGCGGGATGGCAGCAGCCGGGGGCAGCCTGATCCTCGGCAGTGGGAGAGGGAGATGCTGCCCAAACCCTGCACCCTGGGCCACACCACATCCAGGCCTTCCCTGTCCTCCCCTGTGTCCTATCCCAGGCCCATCTCACCAGCACCCTGACAGCTCCCACATATCCACAGTCACCCCGTAAAGCCAGGTGCTGCTCCTGCACCTCCTCCCCACCCTCCTCACCAGCACAGAACAGCAGCACCCAGCCCCTCCTCGCTGCTCTCCAGCTGCACAAAGCCCCTGCTCCCCCCTCGCCATGGGCAGAGCCAAGGATGGAGCCCCAAAATCACTTGGGAGTGAAGGATTTGAGAGCAGCAACTCGCTGGAGCAGAGCCCAACCTCCCACATGCCAGGTCCAGCATCCAGCCCAGCCTCCTCCTGCTTTGTGGACGGAAAGTTGGATTTCCAGGCCTGGCAGGAGCTCAGGAACCATTTTGCTGGCCAAAGGATAAAATCCTGGGAGTTTGCTTTCCGGGGAGGTGCCAAAGCATCATCCCACCCCGGGCAAGCAGCCTGCAGATCCCAGGAAGGCCAGGAGCTGGGAAGCATCCAAGGTGGTGTGGTTTGAGCAGGGCTGCCTGTGCCTGGCTGCCAGCTCCTGTGGTGCCCCTGTGCTCTCCTGGAGGAGCCCAGAGCAGCTGGAGCACCCCCAGCAGCCAGCACCTCGCTCTGACCCGCAGGAGCAGCACAGACACGCTGGCAGTGCTTGTTCCCACCACATTCCTTCCTTTGCCATGCACCAAAGTCCCCTCAAGGCTGGAGGAAGCAGCTGGGACGCTGCAGGAGATGCCCGTGGGCACAGGAGGTTCTCCAGGTCCTGCCCCTTCCCTGATGGGCTGCGGGAGCCTTTCCCAGTTCATCACGGAGGGGCTGCCTCGAGCACACAAAGCAAAGAGGCTGCAGCAGGCTGGAGTCACACAGGAACGGTCCTGGATCGATGGAACCCCCACGAGACCATTTTACACATTAACTCTCTCTTCAGGTGTAAATAAATATTTATTTTTGAGCAAGCAGAGCCTGCTGCTTCTGTCTGCTCCGGGGGAGGGAAACAGCTGGTGGGCACAGAGCTGAATCCCAGAATGGACTGGGGTGGAAAGAACCTTAGAGCTCATCCCATTCCACCTCCTGCCCAGGGCAGGGACACCTTCCCAAGCCCCATCCAACCTTGGCCCTACTTCCAGGGATCCAGGGGCAGCCACAGCTTCTCTAGTCACCCTGTGCCAGGGCTTCCCCACCCTCCCAGGGAACAATTCCTTCCCAATATCCCATCTATCCCTGCCCTCTGGCAGTGGGAAGCCCTTCCCCCTTGTCCTGTCACTCCAGGCCCTTGCCCAAAATCCATCTCCAGCTCTCCTGGAGCCCCTTTAGGCACTGGAAGGAGGGCTGAGGGCTCCCTGGAGCAGTTCCATGGCATCCTCTGGACTCACTCCAGCAGCTCCACAGGTGCTGATCTGCTGCTTTTTCCGGGCTCCCACTGGATTCCCAGATCAGCCACCCAGGCAGAGCTGGGATGCCAGGGAGGGGCAGTCCCAATGCCCTGAGCCTACAACCTCCTGGGAGAGTAGGCTGGAAAGGGTTGTGTGCATTCCTGATTGTCCTGCAATAAATCAGGGAACTTATTCACGATGCCCCAGCTCTCTCCAGAGATACCCACACACCACAAGCAGGCTTCTCAGCTTTTATTTATTTATCCAAGTCAGCAAATGCTATTTTTCCTCGGACAGCTCACCTTAGGGTAGCACCAGACTCCTGCTGCCTGCACAGCCACCCTGGCTGCAAGGAATGCTGCTTCACATCCTGCATTTAAGGCATTACCTCCTGAGGGATACTCTGTTGTAGGAGATCCCCTCCCTGCTGTCCTCTTGTCTGCTCTCACACCCCTTGAAGCCTTCACACCTGGGCTCCTGCAGCTTCTGTTTGGGGCCTTTTTTCCTTCACACACACACTGCCATGTCTCCCCTCTTTTCCCAGGCATTCTAATCTATTGGACAGATCATGTTAAGCCCCCTTTATTCCAGCCTCCGACTTAACAAAGCCAGCCCTAAATCCCCTCCCACTGCTGAGCCAGGGCTTCCTTGGCTCTCCAGGTGCCCCCCAGCCCTTAGGATTATTTTGGGGGGCTTTGCCTTAAGTTCAAGCGCTAACAACTTTGTACTACTGCAGCCAGAGGCAGCACCAAGGCTAGGGAGAGATCTTGGCACTTCCCACCCTTTCTCCAGTGACAGGGAATGAGGGACAAAGCCCTGAACACTCATCCCAGCACAGCCTCAGCCCTCTGAGGAGGTTCCAGGGGTGCTGCATGAGGAGAATTCCCTCCACCTCATCCAAACTCTGCAGGGTGAAGCTCCTGCAGCTGGCACTGGGTGCCCATGTGCTCCATGGCATTTGCTCAAGATGAAAAAATAGTGCCTTGTGGTGAGGGTGGGAGGTAACCACGGGCAGGAGGCAGCACCCCAGAGGGGGGACACTGCCAGGCACACGGGGTCACAGCTGAGAGGGCCATACCTGCCTGCTTTGGGACATGGGCTGGCCCCAGGAAGCACAGACACCCCAGGCAGAGCAGTTGTCACCCTGGCCTAAAGGGACTCAGGCAGCTCAGCAGAAGCGGGGACCAGCTCAAAAGATGGAGCTGGATGGGTTTTTGGATTCGGGATCTGTGACCAAGGTCCAAAAATCAGAAGGAACAAGAGTTCCATCCTCTTCCCAAAGGGACTTTTCCTGACACATCAAGGCCATCACTCATAGAGCTCAGATTTTGATTTTTGTGTTTTTCCCCCTTATAGGATTCAAGAGTAAATGGGAACAGAGTCACTGGAAACCACTTTACACCAAGTCCCTGTCACCAGACTCCTCAGCCAACCCCAGGGACAGGGCAGCCTCTCCCTGCACTGCCTGCCCTTGGCAATGCCCAACCAAGAACGCCCTGGCAGAACTACTTCCCAACACCAAAGCCTGCAAGCCAAAGGCAGGCAGTGGTGAGGAGCAAAGCTCAGCCCCACAGCTCCAGCTGTGCTGTGGTTCCTTTGCTCACCTCCCATGGGGCACAGAGCTATCCCTGTTCCTGCTCTGCTGCCTTGGCATTCCCCTGCTTGCCAGAGGCATGGGAAGCTCAACAGTCCCAGCTCTTCCTTCTCTCTCATGTCTTTCCAGGGGAACATCTGCCATGCTGGGATCTTGGCACTGGCAAACCAGACCGACAACCTCTGCCATAAAGCACTGACCACAAAGCCAAGTTTTTGGGGATGGACTAACTGTGATGCCCTGGTTCTGGCCAGGACAGGGTTCATTTTTGCAGGACCAGGACCCCTCTGGTACACTTTTGTTTGCTGCAGTGGTTCACAGCCTCCCTGCACTGCCTGAACAGGCTGTGGCACAGTTCCCAAGGAGGGTTCGTTGATCGGACCTCAGGACATCTCCCTGCACTTCTGCTTAGGGCGAGAGACCCCTGAAGTTCCTGTTCCTTATCTCATTGCTGCTTCCAGTAAATTGCTTTTATTTCAACCAGTGATCTTCACCTTTTGTGCCTCCAGGTCTCCTCTCCATCCCACCCTGGGGGAGGGAAGGAAGGGGAGTGACTGAGTTGGGAGTGTTTCAGTGAATGCCATTCCTAAACCACCAATGTGATCACACCCAGCCCCTGAGGACAGCAAGAACCCAAAGTGAACCAGAGTGGGCTGGCTGGAGGAAAAGGCTTTGAAGCCCAGATCTGGGGTGGCAGTAGAGCAGACATTCCAATTAGGAACAGGGCTGCACTTTGAGCTCCACTGCAGCTCAAAGAGTCAAACATCAAACTCCACTCCCTTCACCCCTCCACAACAAACTGCCTTTTTTTATGGCCTCAGATCCATTCTCTGGGCCAATCCCCATGGCACAGGAGGAGCCAGGGACACGTTTCAGAGGCCCTGGGGGGCTTGGGATGCAGAAAAGGATAATGAATTGATTGCTGTGTGCAACTCCCACCTTTCAAACACCACCCAGACCTGAACAACAAGGGCTGCAGGAAGCTTAAGGCAGATAAAACTTCCAGGCTTGGAGCTTCTCCTCCAAACCTAAACCTTTCAAACAAAGATCCTGGGAACCTTGAGTCAGGCCCCCAGAGCTGCTGGTTGTTGTCCTCTGTTGTCCCTTGTCCTCCCAGCTGTGTTCACGGCCTCCTCCGTGCCCCGCCAGCTGCGGTGGCCCTCGGCAGAGGCGCGGTGCTGCCGGCACGGCCCCCGTGCTCCCTCTCCCAGGCACACTCAGCTTCCGGGTGGAACAGTCACCCGACGTCAGTATTCCTGCAGCCACCAGGAGAAAGGGGACAGTCACCCTCAGGGGGCACACAGAGACAAGGAGGCTATGGATTTTCCAAAGGGAGAACCAACCAGAGGGCACACGAGGATAAGTGAGAGCCCAGCCCTGGTGGGTGGGCTATGAGCGAGCTCTGGGGACGTGGCAGTGAGGGATGGTGTCCCCTCAGTGCCACAGCCTGGGGCTGGCAGTGAGGGATGGTGTCCCCTCAGTGCCACAGCCTGTCCCTGGGCAGGGCAGCTGTTCCCACTCACCCTCCTGGCTTGGTTATGGCTTTGGCCAGCTCTGCCCGCTCTGCCCCAGGACTTGGAGCCTTTGGAGGTTTAGAGTCACAGTCTGCAGAGCTTTTCCTGAGGACAAACCAAAGTGAAAAACCAGCATTAGGAAGGGGCCAGGAAGCAGGAAAGAGGCTGCACTCAGCCACTGCTGTGCTGCCTTCCTGCTCTGAAAACAGGGGTGTCTCTACTGTCTGCAAGTTGCTGGGACAAGTTCCTGTCACCAGGAGAACAGGACACAGGATTAGGGAACCACTCCCCCAGCAGCTCTCATCACTGAGCAGGAGATGCAGAGGCCACCCCCCTACCCCTCAGCCTGGACCTGTCACCAGGGGATGATGCAGAGCCCAAGATCTGCAGCAAGAATAAGGTGCCAGCATCAACTCCAGAGCCTGGAGACTTCCCTGAACGAGCAGGGATTGTGGGGTCTCTCCCGACAACCACTCCAAACCACCAAACCCCACCCAGCCATGCAAGTCCCTCCACATGGCCAGAGTCCTTCCCACCTTACCCATCTCTCCCACACACTCCTCCAGCACAGCTGACAGCTCAGGCAAGCTCAGGGACTCCAGGGAAGGTGGCCACCCTTCCAGCACTGCAAGGACAGGGACACAGTTAATCCATCTGCAGCCCTCTGGGACTGAGCACACGAGGGGTTGGTGTTGCTGGGAAGCACCCTCAGCCAAAGGGGTTCCAGTTATGGGCTCTGAATCACACAGGAAGAGAGCTGGAGCTGCCTGTGCCAAACTGAGGAGTTTTCTGGCAGTTCTGCCACCTAGGAATTTGTGTTTTTAGACTGGCTGGGTTGTTTGTTAAGAGAATCTCAAAGGGGTTAAGTGTAGTGGACAGAAATCAACAGGATCTCTAATTGTCTCACTTCTAAGGCACAGACAGCAAAGAACAGGGCACCAGGAACACGCCACAGGCAGCAAGATCAGAGAATCTCAGAAGCATGGAATGGTTTGGGTTGGAAGGGACCTTAAAGCCCATCCCATTCCACCCCCTGCCGAGGATGGGGACACTTTTCACTAGACCAGGCTGCTCCAAGCCCCCTCTGACCTGGCCTTGAGCACTTCCAGAGACCATTTACCCACTCCTAGGGATAAGGAGCTGCTGGGTCAGGCCTGCCCAGCCACAGAGGTTTGTCCCATGGGTCCAACAGCAAAATCCCCCAAACTGGGTTAGGGAACCAACCACATCTCCTGGTTCAGACCCTGCTCCAGTGCACAGGTGTTGTTAAACCCGAGGTGCAGCCACAGGCCCCTGAAGCAGGGCTGTCACTGGAGCCTGTGCTACAGTTCTACATTTTTAGCCACAAACACCTGTCAGACCCCAAAACTTGCTGAGAAACTCTGCGAGTTCAACTCCAAATGCCCTGAGAGCTTTAAATGCTTCTCTTGAGCAAGAATTAAATTCACTCGAAGAGTTTGGCTGCTCATCCATTCCCGATGACTTTCAGCAAGGAAAGACAAGCAGGGGGTTTGCCCAGGGCTCCCCTGGTGCTCTTCCCCCCCTGCAGCTGGGGCTGCTCCTCACCTGGGCGCTCCCCGGGCCGCCGGCTCTCCCCGGTGCCGCGCTGCTGCCGCGTGTCCGGCGCTCCCTCGCCCGCCCGCTCCGGGGCCAGCCGGGCCGACAGCTCTGCCTGGCAGCTCCTGCCAAAGCACACCAGAGCCGTCAGCAGGACGCAGGGACACGCCGGGCGTGATGCTGCACACTCCTACAGCCTGCAGTACCTGCGTGGCCCCGGGGTACAACCTGCTCCTTGCTGCTTCCCGGGAAGAGGAAGTGGTGCCCCAGCCCAAGCTCGGGGCGCTGGCACTGCTCAGCTCCCAGCCACTGCTCCCCATCTGCAGCCACAGCCAGCTCTGCCCCGTTCACAGAGGAGCTGCGGGGGGACAAGACAAGGAGGGGCCGGGGTGAGCAGCAGGAAGCCCAAGCCAGGGGCTGTGCCTGGTCTGTGTGAGAATCGAGCCCGACCCAAGGTTTCTAATGGGCAAAGGAAACGACCTCCTGACAGGCATGAGGGGCAGCTGGGTTCTCAGGCTGTCATCACCACCTCACCAATTCAAGCAGTGAATGTTCAGAGCATGGCAGGGCCCTTCTCCAGCAGCCTCAGCTCCTCTGTCAGGGGGAAAAGTCAGGCTCTGCCCCTTGCAGTGGGAATACCGCTCTGCTGAGCTTCTGGATCCAACTTCAGCTCACTCTGGCTTGGCAGCAAGCAGACCCCACTCCCCCTGGGCTAGGATCCATAAGCAGCAGGATTTATGCCACTTTCAGGGATGTCCCTGTTCTATCACTGCACAGAACAAGGCCCATGACAGGAGTCCAACTGGGGCAGAGAGGAAAGCACCACAAAGGCAGTAAAAGGAGTGTCAGGAGGTGGGACAGGGCAGATTATTCTGCCAACTGTCACAGAGCTGCAAGAAAAGTATTCTTCACTTGAAAGTCACTGCATGTCCTTTGACAGGGCATGGGTTAAAAACTCCTTTTTGTATTCAGCTGATCACCAAGTTTTACCCTGGGCAAGCACAAAGCTTCAGCCTTTTTTGGTTGCTTCTAATTGAAACAGGAGCACCCAGCACCCCCAAAAAGGCCACTTACAACTCATGCATCCGACCAAAGCTTCACATGTGCTAACGTGGCTGTGGCTTTCCACTAGGGAAAGTCAGGCAGGATCTAAATGTGCTCAGGTGCCAGGTGAGCTCTCCTGCCTTACCCTGAGCATCACTGTAAGGCTGCCAATATGACCCCAAACCCCATTTCCCAGCAGCCTCAGTGTCACTTCCTGAGAATGACTTACTTGATCTGATCCAGCAGGACTCCAGCATCCTTGGTGATGGCCTGAGCCTCTCTGAGCTGGCACTGGATGGCATTCCAGGTCTCATCCCGCTCCATCAAACAGCTCTCAGCCACCGCACGCAGCTTCTGCTCCTGGCACACCTGGCCCTTCATCACCTGCACCTCCTCACACCTCTGCAGCAGAGCACACTGGGGATCAGGCTGGGAGTACCGAACATCTCACACCTGCTGCTCTCACACACCCCTCAGGTCCCTGCTATTTTAATGCCTTAGGCAGCCAGAATGTTGGATGAAGCTTGTACACTGAGTACAGGTTCTCTCCACACCACGCCCAGCCCCACAGTTACAATTCCCCCTTCCTCTCTGTTTACAAAGTTACTCGTTAGTCCAAATTTCCCAAACCAACACAAGTCTGTTCACTGCACAACTCTACCGTAAAAATGACACTGCTGGGAAAGAGTAGGGATTTGATTCCTGCCCCTGGCTCCTGTAGTTCTCACTTGGATGGGAAACAGACACAAAGGAGCACAAAGGATGAGGGGTGGACAAGCTGTACTTGTGGTGTACTTGACGCCAAGTGTGTCCACTACAAGTCACGGCTTGGGGTGAAGGAACAGCATCAGAGGCACAACAAAACCACAGCACTGATCAGTTCCTGCAGGGTGTAGGGCCCTGAGGAGCTCACAGCAGCCTCACCTTGTGCAGCTGGATGGCCAATTCCTGCATCTCTGCCTCCAGCCGATCGGCGTAGGCCAACTCCAGCGCGTCGCTGGGCGGGCGGGCGCTGCTGTGCCAGCGCGCGATGGCCGAGGTCATCTTCCTCTTGGGGCCAAACAGCCTGGGGAACGGAACCAACAGGGGTCAAGCCCTGCACCACCTGTCCCTAAACCCAACAGAACGACATGAGGACCTCTGCAGCGTCCTGGTCTCTCCAAGGTACCTCCAGAAGCAGGAGCGTGTTACAGCCGAGGACATGGGGGTGTCAAGCTGTGTGGGAGGCAGCCAGAAGACAGCAGCGCTCCCCAGCTAAACCTCTGTGACCAGGTTGGACATGGTTTGTAGGGGAAAGCTGGGAAGGACAGGACAGACACTCACGTGATGCCTATTTCCTTCAGGTCACTCTCTGTGAGGGTCAGGAAGATCCGGAGGTCCACGTCTTGCTCCTCAAACACCTGCAGGTACTTCAGGCACCCAATCTCCTCAAGGAATGTTGCCAGGTCCTGCAGCCCAGACAAAACAAACTTATTTACACCCTCACAACAAAAGCATCACCATTCCTCTTAATCACAAATATCTGCTTCCTCGTGCTGTCGTAACACCTTTCTGAGTTCCAGCAGCAACCACAACTTCCCGTGGTTGCCTGCCCTTCTCCACAGCCACACACCAGGACCGGCCTCTCTGCTGCAGCCACGGCTTCTTCCACAGCAGAGCAGAATGACCCAGCACCAGCTACCCCAGCCCACCCCACTGCCAGGTTTGACAGCCCACCCACAGGCCTGAAAGGTCTAGGAAATCCCTCCAAGCAACAGCAACAAAGCAGGAAACAGCTCCTGTACAAGAAATTGCTGTTTCACAAGCGTTTAAGTTTGGGCAGAGGTTTGGAATCCAAGATGTTCTGGTGACCTTGGAAAAGCCTCCCACAACTGGTACAGTGACAGAGCCTGCAGGACAAGTCTGTGTGGTTACCTGGGGCCCGGTGTAAGCTGGGGGCTCAGGAAGAACCAGGTGCTGGCTGCAGCCCCCAGCCTTCCTCAGGCAGTGGCTCCACTGGCTGTCACTGTTACTGTAGTGGGTCTTGCCCTTAAAGCTCTTGGCTTGTTTCCGACTCGGGGGGCTGTTGGCATGGTCAGAGTCCTGGAAAAGAAAAAAAAAACACCCATAGAATGGAAAGGATGATCATGCAGAGATGTCAGGATCACTGAGGCTGACAAGTGCAGACTCCTCCAAGACCTAAAGGCCCTTCTGTACTTCGGCCCCAGAGCTGCCTTGACCCACATGAGCTGTGAGTAATCTCCAACCTCTTCCCCTTCCTTGGTTTTCCCGTCCCTGGAACAGCCTTTCCTCACCCAGCCTGGTCCTACAGGCTCCCATGGGAGAAGAGTCACCCAAGAGTGACAGCACTGCCCAAGCTGAAGGCAGAGAAAGGAAAATCCACCTCATTGCTTTCCAAGGAGCCTTCACTGCTGACTCCTGGGATTCTGATCAGGCATTCACTGCTGCTGCTGCTGCTCCTGATGGTTCCCAAGCTGTTGCTGGACAAAGCACTATCCTCTGGAAAGGAACAGGAAAAAAATTTAAGTGCGTTATATTCTTGTTTTGTTACACAATCACCAGCAAAACCTCCTGGAGGTGTAAAGGAAAGAGAGACCCAGAGCGAGGCTTCATGTGCAGCACTCAGGATACAAGACAACCCTGAGGCAGAGATTCCACATCTGATCCCCAGCACTCATCTTTCCCAAGTCTGTTTGCTACCAGAGACACTTCTGGAAACAGCCATACTCTGTCTTCTTCCCACTCTCAAATTGATGAAATTACCACATGAAGCTTTATCTTCCATGGCTAAACCATCCCAGCCTTCCCTGAGGAGAGATAATCCAACCTCAACATCTTACTGGGAAAGGAAGCCAAGGCCTGGACTCACCCCCAGGTGTGCACTGCAAGCTGGACCATTTCTGAGACAGTGACTTACCCCTGCTGCTGCTGCTCTCCACGTCCAGCTCGTTGATCGGGGAGGTGACGTCCCTGTTCCGGATGACACCTGACTCACAGCTGCCATCGTCGCTGAAGGTGACGTAGCCCTGAGGGGGCACCTGCTCTGTGTGCAACAGGAAGGGAGAACAGAGATGAGGATGCGAGTTATCAGGGAGGCTCCTGCAGAAAATGTAACCACTCATGGATCTGAAAATAACCAAAATGAGAGGCTGTCCTCTCAACTGGCAGGTCTCGTTCTAAAAAAGCACAGAGAACATGTGAGAAATGCAGGTTCCTGCAGTTCCCTCACGTGACCCCACAGCAAACGTACTTTACATTGAAAGGAAGTCAGAGAAAACACCTCATAGCAGAGAGGTACCTTACACAGCAGCTTCCAGCACCCCCTTTCCTCTTTATACCCAAATTATCAAAGGGGAGAAACAGCTGCTTAAGAGAGCGAGGTGCCAGCTGTGTCCCAGCCCTGCACACCCTGCAGAACCAACCCCTCTGCAGCTGGCCTAAAACACCAGCAGCATCCCACTGGCATTTAAGGAACTGACAGCATCATCCCAATATAGCCTGTGGGACAACATAGACTTGTGTTTAAGAGAATGAACTGAGCTCTGAACATGCTTTCAAGTCCATAATCTTGGTTATTCCAGGCAACCAGTCTGAGAAATGCCTACGACAGACACTACAACAAACCTCCTAGCACTGCACCCAGGGGCTGATGCCTGGACTGGGATCACCCTTCTCTCAGTCTATTGCAAAGGTTTTACAATCTCATTTTTAGAAGCATTTCAAGCATCAGGAAAGGTAAAACTCACAAGTTGACTCTCATGATCAATGATTTCTTGGCCACTGTGACCATCTCCCTGTCACAGGCTTCAGAAGTGCTCTCAAACTTTTGAGCCTGCCTCAAAAAGGGAAATTGAATTGTTCTCAAGAGTCAGGGGAACAGTGATTGAGGTGAGAGCAGAGAAGTATCCCACTCATCAATACCCAGCCTTGACAAAAGAGTTCAGGGGGTTTTCTTTCTAACCCAGACACTGGATAGCGAACACCATCATACAAAGCTATCTTTGTTCTGTACAAAGCACACATGAATCCCAAACAAAGAAAAAATGTGTAGCAGGAATAGCTGCAGTGCATTTGAGGCCTCAAGGGACTGTCCCTCAGGCTCCTCACTCTCCTCACCATAGCAAGACTGCTTCCTTCCCCCAATCCCCACTGCTGTGATCTTGGCCAAGGCCTGGGGCCCCTCGTGGATGCTGGGACCCTTGGTCCTGCGAGCAGGTCTCTGTCTCTGGGGAGCAGAACATGATTCATCTGAAGAACTCAGCTCTTCATAGTTGCCTGTAGTTCAAACACAGGTTGTTAGCAGCACAGAAAGTCATTTGCCTGCTTTACTTTACTTGTGGTAAGAAAAAGGGAAACATTAAAGAGTGAAGGTGAAATAGCTAACCTAGGTCAGAAAGGGGCCAGCAGACAAGAGTTGTTGGATTCATGCCTCTTCCATCCTCAGAAATGCTGGAATTTCCAGGATAGACCAGCTAGCACTACCCCATATACACAGTACCACATACTTTCAAACTATCAAACACCTCACTTCGGGTTCCATCTTAAAATGAACGAGGTAAAACATCTGTTACCTGGACCTCTGCAGAAGACCTTGGGCACTGGGGCTGCGTGCAAATCTATCAGCCCCACAATCTTGGTGTGGCCACATTTCATGGCCAGGGTCCGTGCTGTGGCTCCAGTGTTATCCCTGACATCTGCCTTCACTCCCTGCAGAAAAAATACCTGTTTAAGTGCACATGGCAGAGGGCAGTATAAAAAAATATATATGTATATTAAAAAAACCCCCAAGGATTGTCTTGGCTCCTCCATCAGCAATACAGGCTCACCTTTGACAGACAGTTCAAGCTGCACTAATACCCTGAATGCCTTTCTAGTTATCTCCACACTCTCCAATCTCTGAATGCCAAACAGCCCAGGCATACAGCTCTTGTGCATTGCCACTGGGAACTGGTTTGTTTGATCTGAAGTGTTTTGTATTGCTGCCTCCTTCTGGCCGTAAACTGGACCAGTCAAATGGGATTAAAACCAAATTGTGTAAGAGCCCTGCATGCTCATAAGCTTTCGGATGCAGATGTCCACCAGCCTGAGAACACAAGCCTGTAAACACAATAGAAAAATTACAGCTTCAGTTGTTTTCTAATTCAGTCACTATTCAGTTAAATCTGGACAGCCAGACCTCACTCCTATTCCTGCAAGGGCAGTGTAAAATCATGGTACCACCTGCAGAAAGCAGACCCTTTGGAAACAGCCCTGGAAGTCTGGGACTTCAGATGATGTGACTGTCATCAAGGAGCAAACATAACTGTCAAAAAAAGTCTGGTGTCAAACTTGGGGTAGCTCCTCTGAGGGCTGGAACCAGAGATTTCAGCTATACAGAGAACTGTCAGGACACTTACATGATTGAGAAGGTACTGAACAATTATCTCATGGCCAGAAGCAGCTGCTTCCATCAGAGGTGTGTATCCATAGACTGGCTCCCTGGGGAGAGAACACACACAAGGACTGGTATAACCACAGCCGAACTGTGCTGCAGTTTTGCCATTCCCTAACAGAGCATTTCCATCCCTCAACCTTTGCTGATCACAGACTCTATGATGTACTGGCTGTCCTGCTGTAAAATTCCCTGAGGAGATTCAGGGTTCCTAAATTGGCTTCACAGCAACAGATTACTCTTCCAGCTGCAGATCTGCCTTTAAGAGCCCAAATCAGTTCTGCAGGAGCTAATAAAGAACCTCTTGTTGCCCTCAGGCAATTCCATGTGCATAAATGTATGGCCGTCCCCAAGGCATGGGAATGTAGGGCACGCTCCAAAAATCAACCTGAACTCTGAGTATATAAAATAATCAATAGAAAGACTTGTGAAGTGCACTTGAGTTCAGAAGGTGTCAGTGTTTAGCTGATAATTAAACAAGCAGTAAATCTAATTTCCTTTGATCTTAGTTTAATAAACAGTGACAGCATGGGCAGACTTCAATTCAGTTTGCAGGTCACCTGTCCTTGCATTGGCTGTGCCACACATCCTAAGGTACCAGGGGAAGACAAAACCAGGTGTCTGTTGGAGTGTGTTCATCTGCCACCTGTTGCTTCCATACTGAATGACAAATGACAATGAAATGACAATGAAATGACAGATTCCTCCTCACTTGCAGTTGGCGTTTGCCCCATTCTCCAGTAAGAACTTGACCATCTGCTGGTGCCCGGCGCTGGTGCAGTGGAACAAGGCAGTCCAGCCATGGATGTCCTTCATCTCCAGCTCTGCCCCTTGCTGCAAGAGAACAGAGGATGTTCCTTACTGCATCTGCTCTGCTCAGGCCTTCAGCCACTGCCCCTCTGTGCTGGGACACCAGGAGTTCAAATTAAATCCCACCACAAAGCTGAACTCACAACAGAACACAAAGTGGCAACTTGCGGATAATCCCACCCTGAGCATTTAAACCATGTGCCATGGCTTTAGCTGTTTTTTATCGGATACACACCTGTAGAAGGAAGTAAGCAACACTCTCATTGCCACAGCTGGAGGCCAGCATGAGGGGAGTCTGGCCCTCTGGGGTGGGGATGTTCACATTCACTCCTGCTTCCAGCAGCAGGTGCACAATGTTGTCGTGGCCAATGTAGGAAGCGTACATGAGTGGGGTCCAGCCCCCACAGTTCCTCTGGTTCAAATCCAGGTCTCCACTAAGGAACAGAGGAAAGAAGTCACATGAACTACTGTGCTGGAGCTGTGGACCACAGCTGGTTCCTGCAGACTCTTGTTATCAGCATTGCACTGAAAGAATTCTAGCACTGAAGCCTGCATGGAAATTTCTACCAGCTCCAGCACAACCTCCCCCAAACTGCAGAGTCACAGAATGATTTGGGGTAGAAGGGACTTTAAAGACCACCTCATTCCACCCTCTGCCATTGGGGAGACACACCTCCCACTAAAACACTAAGGAAGTAATTTTTATCAGCAGATTTGCCCCTGGAAACTTTGCACCACGAACCCTTTGGGGGTCCCAGTGACACGTCCCTGTTGCCCCGAGCGGCGCAGCACCGGTGACAAGCACACCTGCAGCAGGTGGCAGCCCAGCCCAGCCCTCCCCAGCCCCTCTCACCGCTGGATGCACTCCTGCACCACTTCGTACTGCCCAACGGAGGAGGCCGTGTGCAGGTCCAGAGGCACGTCCAGCTCCTCCCGGCACAGCACGTGCCCGACCCCGTGCCACATGGAGAGGCTGCGGCTCAGCAGCTCCGACTCGCTGGCCTCGTCACTCAGCTCTGACATGCCGCCCTGAGGAGCCAAACCAGAGCACAGCATTCAGCTGCTGATCCCCGTCTGCCACAGAATTACAGCTCCAAGGTGCCACAGGCTTGGAAGGTGAGGCCAGCTCGGATGTGTGGGGTTTCAAATTCTTACCTCAGCTTTGATCGACTCCTCAGCCTGAGGCAATAACTGTTGCTGAGAAGATTTTGCTGGAAGTTCTCTCTTGCTGCAGGGAACTCTGGGATTCCAATGCACTGGAAAAATAAAAGGCAATAATGCTAAAACCCACATCTTTCAAATCTCATTTTAAGATTCCAGAAGCAGTGGCTTTATTTCCTCCCTGCCTAATCCAAACATGCCTCAGGCAGCTTTGAATAACCTCAGCAAGAGAAGACTAAACAACTATTTAAGAGCTGAAGGTAAGCTTAGTGTTATACAAAAGGATGTAATTCTTGCTCTGCATGTTTTATAATGCAGAGAGAGAATTAAGAATTCATGTGTCAGACATTCCTGGTCTTCTCCATCTGTCTTGCATTACAGGATGGCCCTGATTAAATTAAGACACAGTCATTAATAATGACAACTGCCCACTGCTCCCAAAAGCAGTCAGTGTCACCTGAAGAGGGTGCACACTCCACTGTCATCAGGTTGTAAGCAGAGTGTTTTCACCATTTATTGTTTCAGCGCTTCAGAGGAGCAGCCCAGCCCCACCTTAGTGAATCCTGGAAAATGTTGAAACACTGGGAGCAGCAGCACACCTGCCCATCCTGCAGACACAACTTAATTACACAGCTCCTCCAGCTCCAGGACTGCCTGAAGGTTTATCCCAGCCCCAGGCTTAGGGAGCAACTGCAGACTAATCATTTGGACCTCTCACAGGAGAGTGTTCTTGTCTGGCACTCCACGAAGAGCTGCTCAGCACAGCTGCATCCAGCAGCTGAGGGCTTCAGCTGCAGCTCCAGGATGCAGAATCTCAGAATGGTTTGGGTTGGAAGGGACCACTGGGTGCCATCTCACCCAACCTCCCGGCTCAAGCAGGGTCCTCTGAGCACATTACACAGGGCTGTGTCCAGGTGGGCTTCGAATATCTCCAGGGAAGGAGATCCACAGCCTCTCTGGGCAGCTTGTCCCATGCAATCCCATGGGAATTGCTTTTCTCTGCCTGTAGCCTCACTGCCCACCATGGGACACTCCTGGGGTTTGTCTGGTCCCCCTACATAAGCTAAGCCAACATAAAGTCTTTCTTCTTCCTGATAACTTCTTGCCAGTTTAATTCCTTTGATTCATTCTGGGGTCAGGCAAATGCCACACTGGTGAGGAATAAAAGAAAGCAGAAACAGACTTCTCAGCAGCAGCTGCTCCTCAGATTCCCTCAGCTGTAACATTTCAAAACCATACTCCTGTTTCATGAACAACGGGGAGTCTTTGCCTTGCAAGCACCAGCCCCTTTTATTATATTATAAGAAAACACCTTTAATTCCTACCTCTTCACTCCCCACCTGGATCCTTTCTCTCCCATCTTCCTTTTCTTCTCCTCCTTCATCCTCAGCTTGTTAAGACTACAAAAGCACCATCTATTCTTCTTCATAAGAAGAATAAATTATAATAATTTATATAAATTAATAAATAATAAATCATTTCCCTTTAAAAATTATTAAATTATAATAATTTATAATTTAATAATGGTAATAAATTATTTCCCTTTAAAAATATCTGCAAAAGCACCTCCTTTGCCTGACAGCAGCAATTTGTACTGCACTGGGCAACCCAGAGGCCTCAGACAAGAATATGCAGAGCATAAGGGAAAGGCCTGAACACCTCACAACCAAAACACAAGGAGAGCTAAGTGGATTGAAGCGGATCATAAGGGGGAAAGTAGGAGTTTCTCACTAAAGCAGATTAAAGCTGTCCCAGGAAGGCCAAAAGGCAGTGAAAGGAAGTAAAATCCAGGGCAGTTTGTAGAAGCACATTCAGGTGCAAGCTCATTGTTCTCTACCCTCCTTGTTAATTGGGTACATTAATTATGAACCACCAGGTGTTTGGTCTTTGTCAGAATCAGCCACTCTCAGGTACAAGTTACGCACACAAGCTCGGTGAGGTGATCCACAGCCAACAGGGCAATAAGGACAGGACAGAACATCCAGGACACTCAGCCTCACTCCTACACCTCTCCTGTGCTCTGCCTTATTTGCTTTTTGATTTTTATTTTTTTAAAGCTCTGAGATTTCCCCTTAAGACTGAACTTTAGCAGGATGTCAGCTCTGCAAGCACCTGAGGACAGCTGCTCACAATCTCCAGGACAACAACAAGAGTGATCAGAGCCCTCAGGACTGAAATGAAAAGACCTGGGTGAAACGAAATTGGGGTTGTCTGGTCCAAGGAGGAGGAGCCTGGAGGGGACACGTGACATGAGCATCCAATACAAAATAATCCATCACAGAATACCAGGATGGTTTGGGCTGGGAGGGACCTCAAAGCCCATCCTGTCCCACCTCCTGTCATGGGCAGGAACACCTTCCACTAGCCCAGATTGCTCCAAACCCCATCCAACCTGGCCTTGGACACTTCCAGGGGTGGGGCAGCCACAACAGAACCTAAGAACCTCAAGCCATAGCATGGAACATTCCCGATAAAGCCCAGAAAAATCCCTGTAAAAGTAAACATGAGAGTACTGAGGGAGATTGGGTTATTAAGAATAAGTTTGACAAAGACCTCCTGAACAGTCACAGGCTGTTCCCCTGCTCCGGGGCAGAGTGACCAAGTTCCCATTTGTTAGAGACCTCCCTCAGCTCTGCTGTCCTGCTTTCAGCTGGGATAGAGTTCATTGTCTTGCCAGCAGCTGGCACAGGCTGTTTTGGATTTAGGATGAGAAGAATGCTGATAACACACTGATGTTTTGGTTGCTGCTTACCCTAAATCAAGGACTTTCCAGTTTCCTGCTCTTCTAGCAAGGAGGTGCCCAAGAAGCCAGAGGGGAGAGCTGACCCAAACTGGCCAGAGGGATATTCCATCCCACAGAACATCACTCCCAGTATATGAACTGGGGAGCTTGGCTGGGAAGGGCCAATCATAGCTTGGATATGGGATGGGAACCAGTCAGCAGGTGCTGAGCAACTATGCTGCTTTTGAGGTTCTTCTGGGCTTATTTTCTCATCGTAATTATTATTATCATTATATTTCACTTTACTTCAATAATAAAATTGTTTTTACGTCAAGCCAGGAGATTTTTTAACATTCTTTTCTGATTCTCCTCCCCATCCCACTGGGATGGAGCAGGGAAAAGCAGCAGCCTGGTACTTGGCAACCAGCTGGGGTCAAGCCATGACACCTGTGAAGCTGCTGTTATTATTATTATTAAATTTAATCCATTAGCACTCAGCTATTTATCAGGGTCAGAGCTCTACAGTGCTGGGGCTCAGAGCAGGCAGTAAAACCCACACTGCCCTGGATTCAGAGTTTGCTGTTTGAACAAACCAGAAGGTAGAGAAAAAATAAACTCAGTATGAAAACTGCAGCAGAGTTCCAGAGTTGCCTTAGAGCCACACCAAAATAAAAGGGAGGTGATTTGAGAAGCAACCACTCCCAAGCACAGAACAAATCCAACACTGCCCATTAATCACCCTCACCAGGCACTGTTCAGCCTCAGGCTCTGCTCAATTCACTCTCTCACATCCCCTCCCACAAGCCCAGGTGACATCCACACGTGTCCTTCTGTCCCAAAATAGGGACACCCAAGGGAGCACAAGTGTGGAGGCTGTTGGAGGTTCCAACTGAGCCATCGAACTGACAACAGAGAGTCATGGAATATTCTGAGTGGGAAGGGACCCACAGGGATCATCCAGCCCAGCTCCTGGCCCTGCANTCCTTCTGATATTGTGGTTGCCCCCAGGACTCGAGATGAGGCCCCATCAGTGCAGAGCAGAGCAGGAACATGCTCCCCTTCTGCTCCTGAACATCCCATTTTTGCACTGTATAATCTGCTCACTGACTCAGCTGGCACAAATCACAGCTGCAGGAACCACATCAGGTTCCAGAGGTGGGTGAGAGAAAACACTCCTGGACCCACAACACTCCAGTTCAATCCTACCCATGTCTGTTGAAAATACACCAAGCTCTTCATCTTTTAATGCTTGGACTCAACGATCTTAAAGGTCCTTTCCAAGCTGAGTGATTGTACCACCAGCCTGTCGCTCTCAGGCACTTAAAGCACATCAAACACTCTCAGAAAAACGAGGTAAGAGGCACGCAATCACTTGAGCAGCCACGTTAAGGAGCACAAGGCAGCCGGACACGGCACCCGCCGGGCTCGGCCCGGGCACGCTCCGGTCACACAGCAACGCACCTGAGGCGCACCCAGCGCGGCCGGAGCCGCCAAAGCGGCCGCCACACGGCTGTTACCGAACGTCTCACAGCGAAACGGCTCCGGGGGCGTTAATCCCGCACCTGCCTCCCTCGCGGCCCTGCCGGCAACGCGGCCTCAGCATCGCAGGCTTCAGCGAGCGGGTAGGAACCGCTGCGGCCACGGGCCCACCGAGGACGGGAGTGCCCGAGGCCGGCCCCAGAGGTGAGCACCGCCGCTGCCGCTCCTCCCCGCTGCCCCGGTACC
>VZTG01003219.1:162744-274552 GCA_013397845.1 Melanocharis versteri | reverse complement strand
CGCCGGTTCGCTGTGCCCGCGGTCCGGCCCGGCGCTGAGCGGGGCGGTGGGCGCCGTGAGTGAGGGGAGGGGAGCGGGGCGGGGCCGGGGGCGCGGGAGCCGCGTTGCCATGGGGACGGTGCGCGTGCGCCGCGCGGCCGCCATTGCGGGGCTGTGAGATGGCCCCTCAGGCGAGCCCCGTGCCCGTGCCTATGCCGGTGCTGGGGCCGGGGCTGCGCTGGCTCAACCCCGGAGCCAGGCTCTGTGTCCCACCGTTGCCGGTATCTTCTCCGCTTCTCCGTCCCAGCGAGGGGGATGTGACAGCACACGTCAGTTCTGGTGACACAGAGAAGCTCAGTCTCAATTAGAGTCATGGGGTCATTAAAGCTGGAAAAGACCTCCAAGATCATCACGTCCAGCCTTCAACCTAACACCTCCATGCACAAGCTTTCCAGAAAGTGCCTGATCTGTTACTGCTAACAAGTGTTTGTTCTGGACACAGAGCACTGCTTGCTCCCACAGAGGATGCTGCATTACCTGACTGACAAATCAGATCCAGTGTCCATCCATAACCTTGGGATATTTATCTCTGAATTTGGCACAGGAACCCATACTAGACTGTTTTATCCCCATGGGGCTCCTCTGGCCCTTGGCAAGCTCTGCTCAGTGTCAGAGCACTGTGTTCCAGCCATGAGGATTTCCCTCTTCTTTAAATGAAATTCAGGGGTTGTCTCACACCAACAAAACTGCCATAGATATGGCCTATAAACTATTTACAGAGGCAGTTTGCAAGTTATAAACTTCTCAGGGAGTAAGTTGAGTTTAACTTTACATTTTTGAGGAGTGTTGTTGGCTAATGCAAGTAACAGTGACAGTGTGATCCCTTGAACAGTTATTTCAGTCCTGAATGACACACAGTCACCAACCTCCGATGGTCCTTGTGGGTCTCTTCCAGCTCCGGATATTCTGTGAAACCTCTGAACCAGAACTCATCTACTCTCATGTTTGACTGCCCAGAAAACCATGTGATTGTAGCATAAAATGTAAAGGTTTTCTGTGAGGGTGAATTATCTGGCCTCTTAGTTCCACTGCAGCTCCTGCTGTGTTGTCTCAACTCCTCATGGACATCAAAGAACAGGAGGAAAGAATCCACTTTAGAAACACTTTGAGAGATCACAATCCACAAATGTGCCTCTTCTTAACCATTTTTTGTATAAAAATCCAGTGAAAACAAAAGTAAACATTAATCATGTGGAAGGTTCCTTGCCCATGGCAGGTGGGGAGAACGAGATAGTCTTTAAGCTCCATTCCAGCCCAAACCATTATGAGATTCTATGAGTTTGTGATCATTTTATCTATCCTTTGAGTAGTGAGGAGGGGAATGTGAGGGAAATTGGGAAGAGGAGTCAATCCAGCTGAGAGCAGAGGTGTCAGCCTGCCTTTGCTGTGTTCCTGTCCCGTCCCTGCAGGCAGAACATGGGAACATGCTTGGAGAGGACACAGTTACAGCAGTCTGGCTAAGAATCCCAAAATATGCTTTATAAATGAGGGGCTAAACTGCACCTGGGGTGTGTGTGGTGAGCAGGGCAGGAAGCTCTCAGCCCTTTCTGAACTCAGGTGGGAAGGAATAGCTCCAAAATTACAGATGTTAACATTCCCTCCTGGCGGTGCTGGGAATTCCACTGCCCTGACCGCACACACTTTGTCCTTCTTTCGGACTGATGTTATCTCATGTTTGGAGAGGTGTCCTTAAGCTCATCTTTCCTTTGCGTGAAGGGAAGCTGTTCCAATGGCCTCAGAAGGGCAAAGTGAGGATGCAGAACGTGCAGCTGAGCCTCCTGCAGCTCCTGTGCAGAGGGACAGGACATTCCAGTGGGGAACCATCCTCGCTGCAGTGAAAGACCAGCTCCCATCCCTGGACTCCGACTCCTCCACAGTAAGCACTGAAAATCTGCCTTTCTTCCTTCTGGATCATGGAAAAAACTCTCAAAAGCAAGAGCAGGCAACCTTACCAGGCATTTTGGGGTGGCTGGTGTGGTATCCTGAGTGGGCTGCCTGTCCTGACTGTGGAACACTATGTGTTAATCCACAGCCTTCTGGATTATCCTTAATTATCAGAGTGTAATTGCCACCTCCTCTCCCTGTATTCTTTGGATTCTGCCCCTCTGCTCAGCTCAGGTGAGACCCCACCTGCAGAGCTGCCTCCAGCCCTGGGGCCCAGCACAGACTTGGAGTGCTGGAGTGAGTCCAGAGGAGGCACCGGGATGATCAGAGGGATGGAGCAGCTCTGCTGTGAGCCAGGCTGAGACAATTGGGATTGCTCAGCCTGGAAAAGTGAAGCATCGGGGTGGCCTCATTGTTGCCTTCCAAGGCCTAAAGGGGCTCCAGGAGAGCTGGAGAGGGACTTGGGACAAGGGATGGAGGGACAGGACACAGGGAATGGCTTCCCACTGCCAGAGGGCAGGGTTAGGTGGGATATTGGGAAGGAATTGTTCCCTGTGAGGGTGGGGAGGCCCTGGCACAGGGTGCCCAGAGAAGCTGTGGCTGCCCCTGGATCCCTGGCAGTGTCCAAGGCCAGGCTGGACAGGGCTTGGAGCAGCCTGGGGTAGGGGAAGGGGGTGGAACAAGATGATTTTCAAGGTCCCTTCCAGCCCAAACCATTCTGGGACTCAGCAGACAATAAGTATTTCTGGGGAAGAGGAAGGTAGTGGGCATCTCACAGAATGAACCCACATTTCTTCTTAGTTTGTTCAGTCAAAAATACGGTGTGAAAGTGACATCCTGCTGATTTAAAAAGAGATGAAGAGGTTTTATGCTTGGCAGTATTGTGCTGTTCATTCCAACCATGTCCTTGTCAGACAGGAGGCCTGGTGGGATGGCTTTCTGTCTATGAGGATCACAGCAAAGTGATATTCCTGAGGACTTGGTGGTTCGCTAGAAAAAAGCATTTTGGGCAAATATTTCAATCCCAGATTCTGCTTTTTATCCTGCCTGTAATTCTCCACAAGACATGTTATTTTATGTGCTTTTTACCTGCCAAAGAAGCATAATTGCAGAAACCTTTTCATATGAAGTGTGAGACTGAGAGGTGTTGTGCAGCATTCTTGACTGGTATGGGTTTTTCACTTGCTGGGTCTGGGCCAGGCTGTTCTTGGCTGCTGAACATCTCTGTTCACAGGACAGCACTGTGCTCCTCTCTAGTCCAAGATGCTCTGGCACTGACTTTTCTGAGGGGATAATACCTCTCAAGATTTGATTATTAGTGGCCTTTTGTCCAAATCAGAATATTGTGTTAATTTTCAAACATGTATAAACTTGAAAAATGTTTTGAACCCAGAAAGGATATATTTTATCCCAACTTAATGTGGCCATTCATGGTGCAGGAGGAGTCTCGTGAGATGTGTAAGACCCAGATATGCCTCCAGAGGGTATTTATTAATTATTAATTATTTACTATTAATTATTTGATATTTGATATTTATTATTTATTAATCAATGATCCAAAGCAGTGTGATCTGGTGGATAAAGTGTTGATGGGGATTCCATGACTTGGGTTCTGCACCTGGATCTCTCACTGTCGTGCTGGACAAGCCACATTCCCTCACTGTTCTCAGTTCCCTCTACCTACACGGTTTTAATTATTTAGAGCAACCCTTGCCTTTTAGCATGTGTCTCTATAGTAGGGATGAAGGCCCAACACTGAAATTATTTGTAGGCTTTCTTGTTGAGTAAGTTACAATCTGGCTAAGCCAGAGGAGCAGCTCCATATTTTGGTGCCAAACACCAGTGTATAACCCTAAATCACGCTGAACATTTTTTTCACTCTTTACAAATCTCCAAATTCTCTGTTTCTATCGCACGTGGAAAAGATTTCCTGCAGAAGGAACTGAGGCAATCTGTTTGGCACTTCATTTGCATTCAAAAGATGTGGTTGTGTAATCCCTGTCCCGATGAGGCTGCAGTTCCAGGGCTGCACCTTTGTCTGAGGAGTTTCCATGTGTGGAAAGATCCATTTGTGCATCCAAGAGCTGTCACCTGAACGTGCTCTGCTCCCACCTCCAAAAATGGCACTCACAAATGTGTTTTATGCCCCAAAGCCCTTTCATTACCCTGATAGGCAATTTACAAAGAGGAAAGATGTTCTGTTGCAGTTGGCTTCGTGTTAAGTTAATGACACCAGAGAGGATTCTCCACAGTGTGAATTCCCAAAAATGCACTCTTGCAAAACACAAGGACAAGCAGGAAAGCTGTGTCCTGACTGCTGAGGAGGTGCTTAATCTCCCTTTGGTGTCCATGCATAAGAATTCATCTCCAACGCATATCTGATGTTTAAAAAAGGGATTTTCAGAGCTATCTAAATGCTGCCCAACCAAACACAGGCGCTGTTTGCATTCTGAACAGGAATCAGGGTCCTGAGGGCAGTGAAAAGCCTTCATGGCCCTGCCTGGCCTCACCTGGGGCTCCCAGCAGCTCTATTTAAGCTCAGCTCTGGTCCTTCGCTCCCTCTCTGAGCTATGTTAGGGGAGTTTTGGTTTCTAGTTATGGTCCTGCTTGAGCCAGACCTTCACCTGGGAATTGACTTTCAGTTGTGATCTCTGACCAGCCTCATCACTCCAGTATTTCTCAAGGATCTGGAGTTTTGCCTCAGCCTGGTTGCTGCCCCTGGTCTGTCCTGCTTGTTCCTCCTTGGTGCTGTGGGACTGGGCTTTGCCTGGTGAGGCCTTGCCTTTCCAGTCCTTGAGAATCCCAGAATCCCAGAATGATTTGTGTTGGAGGGATCTTAAAGCTCATCCAGTGCCACCCCTGCCATGGGCAGGGACACCTTCCACTATCCCAGGCTGCTCCAAGCCCTGTCCGGCCTGGCCTTGGACACTGCCAGGGATACAGGGGCAGCCACAGCTTCCCTGGGCACCCTGTGCCAGGGCCTCCCCACCCTCCCAGGGAAGAATTTCTTCCCAATATGCCATCTATCCCTGCCCCCTGGCAGTGGGAAGCCATTCTCCTTGTCCTGTCATTCCATGCCTTGTAAATATTGAGCAGCTCTGCTCTTGCCTCTCTGATGATGAATGAGGTAGGGCAGAGAATCATTTGGGAGTCAGAGAACTTCCCACCCTTTCCATTGCTTTTCTCAGCAGGATGTTTGTCATCCACTTCCATGGGAAACCGATGATTTACATGTTTTTTACGTTTGTAGCTTGCTGAAATGTTGGGTTGGTGACTCTTGGGCTGCCAGACTGTCTAGTAAAGGTGTGACTGCAAGGAAACTTCTTGTCTCTGCACTTCAAGAGGTGATAACATGAGAGTTGTCACTGCAAACCAGATACTCCAATATCAGTGAGTATTGCAGTCTCCTGTTTAATTTCTCTTTTTCTTTCTGTTTGCAGTCTGATTGTGAGAGTGATGAGGAGCTTTTCATCTTCCAGCGGGATTTGCCAAACTTAATTCCGGACCTGTCGGAAGAACTGATGATGTTTTCCCTGGAAGACTCCCAGGAGCAGGTTGGGACTGTTGTGTGTGGGCTGTACTGTCACCCCTCTCCTCTGGCTGTCCCCAGTGTGGGCAGCTGCTGCTGTCTGACCTATTTGTCAGAACTGGAAAAGCTTAGTCTTCAGTATATTCTCCCACTAGAAAATAGATTTTTTTTTTCTCTTATTACAGTGGCCCTTTAAAGTTTTCCCTGTTCCTGAGATTTTAGACCTTTTTTGTCCCATCTCCTGGCAGTTTTTATTGTCCCTTTACTGTTTTTCTTTCCTGTGCACTAATTAACACTGTGCAATCATTTTATGTGTCTAGAAAATGAATTAGGACAGTGCAGGAAGGAGGAAAAGGATGAAGTTTACTCTTTGAACAACTTGTCTGGGATAAAATAATCACATTGTTCCTTCAGTGATGAAGATAAAACTATAGAATCACAGAATGGTTTGGATTGGAATAATGAGCACGTGTAAGAAAAAGTAATTTAAAGGATGTTCAGCAGTTCCTGAAATTAAAGTTTCTGGAAAGTAAACAGTCTCACTGTTTTCCATGAGGGATATGGTGTGGGTTGTTTCCATATGGTGTCTGAGTTGGAGCTGTTGCTTTCCAATCACTCTGTTTTGGTTTATTATCCACTTCCAAAGCTCAGGGAGATTGACTTTCTACATGTTTGTGCTTTCTCTACCTGTAGCAAATCCAGGAGACAGAAAGACTTTCATGGGAGATCTGGAACGGAGACCTGGAAAGTTTTGACTTTCAGGAAAAAACAGATGGTGCCCAAATCATTGCAAAAGAAGATGTGCAAATAATTAAAGATGAGGCTCCTGAACTTGCCAGCCAGACTGAAGAAATGCCAAGTCAAAAGGGAGCTGTTCTTGAAGAGTCTCCTACAGATTCCACAGATGACCTTGAGGAGAAAGAACTGGGCAGGACACAGGCCAGGGAAAGAGGGAACTCCTGGTTTAGTCCAGCAGTGTCTGTGGAAGATCTGTCCAGTAAAAAGGAGAGAAAAAAGCTGATAGAGACAAAGATACTCTCCAAAATCATTCTGGAGCCATCCCCAAAGCAGGATGTCAAACCTCCCTCCCATGGCATCAACAGTGCTCTGGGAAGACTTGCAAAGGAAGAAACCTCTTCAGCTGAGCATGTTGGAGAAGTGACCCATTTGTCACTGCAGGCAAGTGGCCCTAAAATAAAGCTTTGGGCAGTGCTGCTGGTGGGGTGGGGGCACAGTGCAGTGCCTGCACAGTCCCACTGCAGTGAGGAACTGAAGTGCCCAGTTCTCACACACCACACAAGGACCAAAAGCTGTCCCAGAGCTACCAGTGCAAGTCCAAACCATGGCAAAAGCCATGGATCAGCAGCAAGGTCCATGCAACTGTTCAGGGAAGCCAACCATAGCATCTGTCCCTGGGAAGGCAAGGAGTTTTTCAGGTCCCAGGCAGGCTTTGCATTAAAACAGGGAGCTTTCTGGCCTTCCAGTGGAGAGCTGGAGGTGAGGAGGTGTTTAGGGTTGTTCCTGGAGTCCTAAATCTCACCCACCTAAGGCAGGTGGGATGAGCAGCTCAGTGTTAACTAGGATGTGGCCCAGAGTGGGGAGGTGGTTCTCTTCAGCACTGAGTTACAGATCTGCCTGTATTGATTTTTGAGTTCATTAGGAGATTTTTGAGTTCTGTGCTTAATCAGCACAGAACAGGTCCTGATCTTTCTGTTCAAAGCCTTCCACAGGTCAGAGTACAGATGTTTCCCTTCCCCTTTCATGTATTCACAGAAATGAACTTTTTGATGTTAGAGCTGTTTCAGTCCAGGCAAATCATGCAGCTGCTGGCCTGTGAGTTAAATTGTGCTGCATCATTGAAGAGCATCTTTTTCAAGTGGGTCTGGATGTAATTCCCAGCTCACCTCATAGAATTCAGTGTCTCTGTTAATTCAGGAGGCACTATTTGCCTTTCAGAACCTGTTTGATATCAGTGACTTCAATGAGCTGAGGTCTGGTGCTTTTGGGTGAGTTCTGAGACCAGGCTCAGTGTGTTCTCACTTTCATCTGGAAGGGGGTTGCTGCTTCCCAGCTCAGCCAGGCACCTCAGTTTGTGTCAAGTTGCTAACCTAATACACAGTTTTAGCTAAACCTAATACACAGTCAATAATACTTGATTCCATCAGTTCATTTGAAATTTTTTTTTCTTAAGTTCCTTTCTGTATTAGAAATGGAATTGTGCACTTCTTTTTCTTCTGGACCTTCTGGAACTTAAATCAGTGCTGCAGTGTTAGAATAGACCTAATCAAGGTTCAGATGTGTGTGAAGATTTTTTGCTCAGGAAGGAGAGAGAACCTTCTCTTCAACAGATGCTGGAGGTTTTACAAGGTGAAACTTCTGGGTTTGGAGGCTGCTTCTGCTTATTTAAAGGCCATGAGTGGTTGTGTGAAATGCATGTTTGTGGCAGTGGTGTCATTGTCACAACTCACAGCCCCCTTCCTTTCAATAAAACTCGTAAGCACTTCTAATTTCTGGTGGTGATATTTCACATGGGTGTGGATACTTTTCATTAAAACTTCAATTTCAAATAATGTTCAGAGGGGAAAGCAATGAGTGGTTTAAATGCATGTGGACTTTCATGGCAGCCTCTTGTACCTGAGTTAGGTGAGTGTGCCCTCAGCCAGGGATTCAGAGCAAGGAAATGGATGATCCTCTCTTCAGGGTGGAGTGAGCAGCTGTGAGATATCATCTGATACTGACTGTACCCAGAGCAATGGGAATTTACCCTGCTCAGAAGTTAGGGGGAGGAAAAGGCTCATCTCAAAGAACTGGAGAGCCAGAAGTCCTTCTCCTGTGGGTGGCAGTGAGAAATTCTCACATTATTCAGGATCAGAATGCACATGCTTGGCCTGGGATCAGGACACTTTTTAATCTGTTCCACTGTCTCCAGTGATTTTTTGGTAGTCTTATCAAAAGGGTTCATGATTCTCAGAGAAAAAGCCTCAGCAGAAGTAGCTGAGGCAGCTGGAGGGATGTGGTGTCTGAAGGGATGTAATAAATGCATTCTTTTCCTTAAAGCACTTCCTCTGGCATTGCTGAAAGCAAGCTGGCACTGAAATTAGGGGTGGTCTTTTGGGAGTAAACTTTCCATCACATTTCTCTTGTCTTCTTTCAGAATATTGAGAAATGGGATCTAGACAAGAATCTTGAGGAGCTGGAGCAGCAGGGAAATAAAACCCGTGCAGGAGTTGCTTTCTTCCCAGCAGATTATGGTAATGTCACTAGCTGAAAGTGCATAAAAATAAATAAAACTCAGGTTCCTGTATTTAAGTCATTCCCTGCGGCATAATTTTGAATGCTGAAATCATAGTGGGTTTTTTAAATGCTTCTAAAACATGTTTAATTAGCTTCCCTCAAGATTTCATCTAGGTTTCTTAGCCTGAAGCCAGTGCTTCATGGCCTGCCATGGGCCAGAAAAGCCAGTGACAATATTATCTCCATCCTTCCCCTGCTGCCAGGCTGTGGGAAAAAGGACAATATGAACATGGGGAATAGTGGGTGATTCCTTGGCAGAAGACCACAAGTGATGATTATTTTGTTGCTCTTCCACAGAGACCTTCAGGAGGAAGTCTGAAGAGAAGCTGATGGAGAGGCTGGGAGAGCTGTGTGCCAGGCAGTCCAGGGCAGTGTCCCCTCTCTGTGAGAGGCCATCAGCCAAGCTGTGCTCCTTCCAGGGACAGCAGGACAACAAGTAGGTCCTTTTCTGTCACATACCCCAGCTAATCCTGGCTGCCAGAATGGATACTTGGGAACTCCTGGCCTTCCACAGGGTTTTTTCTCTGGAGCCTTGCAGAAAGCTGATACTGGAGTTGGAATACTCACTCATTCATTTCCATTTGATGATAAACACCTTGGCATTCTCCATCAACCTTTGTCTAGACCTTACCAGACATTTGGGATAAATACGAAAGGCAGGAAAATGAGGCTAAGCCAATTTTCCTGCTCACCTATTTTTATTCATATAGAGTACCAATTTCTATTACTGGTACCTCGATTGAGCAAAAATACACAGGATGATTTTCTGTGGGTATCAGTGGAGATGTCAGTGCTTCTTGGAGGTTTCTATGTGAAGGAAGAGATTTTCAGGCTGTTCAGAGGGAGCAACATCAATGGTGGCAGCACAGAGGAAATAATGATTGAAAAAGTGGAGGGGAAGGTGGGAATTATCCTCATTGCCAGAGCAGGGAGAGCCCCTAGGATGATTTGCACTTTGTATGCCTGGGAAGAGAAAATGGAATTGCCAGAAGAGGCAGAGAGGAAAGGGGAACTTGTTCTTACACTGAGATGTTAAAAGTTGTGATCTCTCTGGTGCTTGCCTTTGTTCTCCAGAACAATTTGGTGGTGTCACATTTTGTGAACTAAATATCCCTCTTCATCCTGCCTGTGATCTGTTCTCCTGGGAGAAGCTGAATCCTTGAATTTTGATAGCAGGCAGAAGCAGAGTTGGAATCTGTGTGGTAGCCAAGCACAAAGCTCCTTTCTCAGTCCAGTTTTGATCCTAATCCACTCCCTGCAGGATTTCTTGTGTGGATAAGGCAGAGGATATGCTGAGATGGTGTTTTCTGTGTGTAGGGATGTTGCCTTGCTGTCATCCCCACCAAGTTCTCTGAGGATGGGCAGGATGAGATTGAAGGGCCTGCCAAAACCTGCAACTGTGTACATAGATTTGAGAGATGCTGAGCCACAAAAGTCAGTGACAGTCCCTGAAGAGGAACAAAGGTAAACCCTGGCTTAATTGTGAGTGAGAAATAAGTAACAAAAAGTGAGGAACTTAAACTTTTCTGAATCTCATACTTGTGAAATGCGACTTTAAAAATGTTCTTTCACACCTCTGTCATAAGAAGAAACCTTGTAGTTAATAAACAGCTAATAGATAATAAACAGGTAAACATTTTGGTCTAGTTGCTTGAATATTTTTTTTTTTTTTTGCTAGAGTAATAGTGTGAAGAACTCTCCATAGCACCTGGAGATCTTCCCTGGAAGTCTCTCTCCCTTTTTCCTCATTTTCTAAATTTGCATCCTAGAAATGACTAAGAGCCAACATTCAGTTGGAAGAGGGTTAATTAATATGGTCTGATTGCTTCACAGTGCAAGTGACAGCTCTTCCTCCTCGGAAGAAGAAGAGGCTGTGAGGATTGAGGATGAAGCAGAAAGGAGAATGTAAGATTCTTTACCAGGACCCCGGTTCAAGGGATATGATGTGCATTTTTTCCTGAAACTAAAATAATTGCCCTAACAGTGATCAGAGTGAAAGTTTGTGTAACTTAAATATCTCCATTCCTGGTTTTCACAGCAAAAAAAAAACCCAAAAAAACCAAAACAACCCTGTAATGAAAGTGCTCCAGAGTGGCCCCAGGAGGTCACTCTTTTCCTACTGCATGGTAAAGCTACCAAAGCTAGAGAATACTTGTTGAGATTTGAGGCAATACTTGCACCTGTCCAGCTGCTTGGGACAGCAAAAAACAGAGCCAGAGGTGCCCTGGGGGCTGGAAAATGTGCCTCTTTCTCCAGCCCTGTGTGAGTGACACCAGAACTGTGTTTGACATGATGCAGAACCAAATTCTGGAAATGTTGTAGAGGGTTGACTCAGACAAACCTTTATTTTTAGAAATAATAAAATAGGTTAGAATGGACAGAGATTTAAAGAGAATATTGACTACATTGTACGGGCAGGGACACTCCCAATTCCCCTTAATTGGAGGGGGAAGGGGAGACACTGTGATGGGTGGAATCCTAAACTTTAAATTCCTCAACAGGCACAGATGTCAGCCTTTTGTTGCTAAACTCATGGATTCATATCCATTGGTTGTTAGACATTTGATGTGAAGCAGAGGTGTCAGATTTAACCATCTTCCTGCACTCATGCTCTGGGTTCCATTTGGAATTCTGCAGCCTGGAAGTTCAAGCCACAGCAGTGCAGGGGACAGCAGAACATGTGGCTCGTTGTGCCAGTCACTTACAGTTCTTTTAATGGTTTGGAAGAAGAGATGATTTGACAAGGAACAAAGCCCAAACAATGTCATTTAGAACATCTAATCCAAACCCAGTAAAAAGCAGGGACAAGGTGATGCTTGGGGAACTCTCCCTGGCACTGGCCCAAGTTCAGCAGTTCCATCAGTGTAAATCTGCAGTGGTGGAGAGCAGAGCTTGCATTTTGATTCACCTCAATGTTGCTAGAGAACATGCACAAATGTAATGCCTGGCAAATGCTGCTCAGTTCTGGTTGTAAATAAGAAATCCTCTTGGTCTCAGCAGGGCAGGATTCTGATCCCGTTCACAAGGGATCAATCCAGTTTCACTTTTATCTGGAACAAATTATTAAACAGGAATTGTTATTCTGTGCATGTAGATTATGTCATGGCAGGACATGCCACTATCACAATAATGTGTTTAGCAGTCTCATTGAGGAAATTAAGCCAAACATTCAAAAAGTGTAATAATTATTAGAAAAAACTTTTGATCTGCATGTATTTGAACCCCACCCCCTGTATCCAAAGGGGACAGAAATCTGCAGGCTCTGATTTCCATGCCAGCCATACATTTGTTCAGGGCTCTTCTGGTAGGTTTTGTGTTGTGCCTGAATGCACAAGAGGCAAATAAATTGCCAGGAAGATCAATTTTGTGTTCTGGCTCTGTTAGTGTCACCTGAATGCTGGTGCTGCTGTTACCCACAGTTATTATTCCTGTAGATGCTCAGATCTTGTTTTGAGCTCTCACTCGTATGAGAAGTTCCTCAGAGATTGATAAAGCATTCCTATAATGCTTTATCTTGATGAAATCAGGTTTTTATTTCCTTTGCAGGAGGAATTGCTCAGGGAAAACCCTGCTACTGCAACAACTCCGAGCAGCCCGTAAGGAGGCCTTGGAGCTTCTTCATAAAACATCTGTTCCAGCTGAGAAACTGCATCCAGAAAGGCTGGAAGACAGAGGTTCCTTTAATAAAAGTCAAACCCAATCTTGTGAAGTGAGGCAAGAGACAAATGAGGTGGTTCCCAGGAAAATGATGAGACTGGAACCAGGCAAGGAAAGTCCCCCCTTTTCAAGCTGCGGGGGCAATGGAGCTGACACAGAAAAAGAGAACAAAATGGAAGCTGAGAAGATTCAAAATGCAGGAAATGCTCCAGAATGTCCTCTAATTACAGCAGAATTGCCAAGGTATCCCACAAGAAAAGTAATCAGTGGGTTTGGATGTGGCTTCTCTAATTGTCCAGGATTAAAGAACATTGCTTACCTGGGCTGTGAGCTGGAGCAAGAGGGTGGCTGGTTTTGTTACCTGGAAAGAAAAACAGTCCTGGCAGCTCCTGCTGGAGGATTTAGAGGCTCAGTGGGGCCTGGCATTAGATGAGCTATGGCACTTCTGACATTGTGAATTGAGCCTTTTTCTTCAGCTGTTATTCTACAGAAGAGGAGGATAACACAGTATTGATCTCCTTTAGGAACAACAGCACTGAGATTTCCTAAGCACAGCTTCCTAGAAAATAGGTCTGGAAGGGTCAGTCTCCCTGTGCCAATAAAGAGTGAGGTAAAATCTAATATGTCCTGGCAGATCTTTATAGAACTTGGTCTTGAAATCCTCAGTGGTGAGGATTCCTTGACTCCCAGGTAGTACATTTTGCTGTTTAATTATCCTTAGAGCTCTAAAGCTTTTCATTCAGTCTAATTTAAATTATCCCCTTTCCAATTTAAGCTTATTTTTGTTGTGTTCCCAGAAGGGATGGAAAATGTTTATTCTGTTTCTCAGTATAAAATACCTACGAACTGGAAGATGTATCAGTCTCCCCTTGTAATTTTTTTCTGCCAAACAAAGGAATTCTGACTGCCACCAAGAAAAGTGCAAGATCTTGGAGTTACAAAGTACACCCGGGAGGAGTGCCACAGGAATATCTTGGAAAGCTTTAAAAAATAGAGATAAGAGTGCTATCAATTGAGGAAATTGCAGAGTTATTTGGGCCTCTGCCTCTCTGGGTTTAGTTTAATGTAGTGTATTCTGCAGAAGGTCTAATTTCAAAGTGAAATCAGGTGGTTGCCTGGTGCACCTGCCCAACTGTTTGGGAGAGCTCCATTATGCTGCCTTTTCAAAGGTTATATCCTGCTATTTTCAGAGTGAAATTTAACATTCTGACTTTGACATATGAGCCCTGGAAAGAATTAGGATCTGCCTGCTCTGGAGACTATTACTGTGTCAGAGTTAAACACTTGCCTGCCCTGCCACTTAGACACCTCAGCTCCTGTGTACCTGCTTTAAATGGCAGCTGCTTGGTTGCAGGGGTTTTTCCCTCTGGAATTCCTGACCTTAGGCTCATTGCTTCCATCAGGAATACTAAACTCCATTTTGATTACCTGTTAGCCTGAGATGGCAGCCCATGGCCAGGCAAGAATGTGGGTTATTTATTGTCTCTGAGTGATAACTCAGTGATTTTAACTGATTTCAGTTTTATTTCTTGCTATTCTAATTATTGCTGGGGCACTTGGGGCTGGAAGAATTCAGAAAAAATTGAACTTTGTGTTTGCCACGGAAATGGGAGATGAAATCTTTCTGCAGGCATCCAGATGTAGAAAGATGGGAGATCTTGGGGTCAGGGGAACTTTATCTGTTGTATCCTATAGCAGATAGGAAAGGAAATGGGCTTAGACTGGGATTCTTGGTGTGGAGATGGGAAGTGACACATCCCAAACACATCTCTGCTTAAAGGAGTTTTGATCTCCAGATAGATCATCACCACTTACCAGAAGTTTGATCTCTGCTCCTTTTCTTTAAGGTTTTTTTCTTCTTAAAGAGATGATTTCAGTCACTGATAAGTTCTCGTGTCCCCCCACAAGCACCAGAATTGCTTTCTAAATCTGTTTTAGCCTTTCATGTCATGGCTCCCCCTCAAATGTGCGGTGTAAATACGAGAAAAAAAGAAGAGCAACCAGATGAACAAGTGGCTTTTATTCCCAAGTGAAAAGCTTAATCTGTGTATTTTTTCAGGAGAGAAGGAAGTGAAAGAGAGCCATCCCAAAAGGAGGAGGAGATGAAAGAGAGGCAGAGGAGGTGCAGATTGCAGGAGCAGCTGGAGCAGTGGCAGCCACAGCGCTCGGTGTGTGGGAAGCAGCCCATGGCAGAGAACACCCCGCTCCTGTTCCACATGGTCAGTGGCTCAGGGTAGGCTGGGCCCAGCAGGGGCTCCCTGCCTTGGCAAACTGGGAGCAAAATGTCATTTTTATTGCATTAGTTCAAATCTGTTTGTTATGGAGCACCGGTGCCTGAGGAGAGCAGCAGCCCTACAGCTCTTCTCTCACACTAAGAGAGAATTCCCCACTTCCCTGTGCAGGGAGAGCTCCCCAAGCAGCTGCCCTCCAGTTCTGACCTGTCATGGCTCGCTGGAATCAGTGACCTCAGTGTCATCTACTTCACAGGAGCCAGAGTCTCCCACATGATTTTTCATAACTTTTCCTAAAAAAGTGCAAGATTTTTACTGTCTCTGCTGAGTGCTGTCTTCTTGTCTGCCCCCAGCAGCTTTATAGTTCACTTTAGTTGGCAGGTTTTGAGGACTGTGGGTTTAATAATAGGGTTTTACTCCTGATTAAGGAGGTATGAAATAATCCTGATTTTTCCCAAAGCCTAAACATAGCTTGGAGGACAGGGCTGCTGTTGTTCTTCAGAAGGTTTATCTCTGTCCCTGCCCTCAGCAGAGGGGTTGGAATGAGATGAGCTTTAAGATCACTCCCAACCCAAACCATTCCATGATTCTATGATAAGCAGTCCTGCTTGATCCATGCACTGATTTTGCTGTACCCAAGGCCAGGTGAGAAGGTCAAAGGAGGTGGGAAACTGCAGAATCACCATGAATTCACCATCATGATTTATTTGGGCTAATGCCAATAACAAAGCTCTTCTGTCAGTACAAAAGTTGAAAGACTTCACAGCCCTAAATTTGGGGCTGGACCATTCAGGTTTGTTTTGTAAATTGATTGCTGTGGTTGTGGAGATCTGAAAGCTCATTTTATTTAGCACTGGATTAGTCAGTGAGGAGGAGTAAAGGACTAAAAAGCTCCCAGCTGAGTTTCCCTCTGCCAGCCTGCTTTGACAAGGACAGCACAGTGCCCAGAGCTCTGCTTTGGAGGTGTAAAGGCTGTGGATCCTTTGGATTTGATCCTCCCTGGCTGCTGGGAGGTACCACCCACTTCCAGTTAGCCCTTGTTAAGATGCAGACACTCGCTTGCTCCTCAGAAATCCACGTGGGCCTTGCTCTCTCCTTCCTGCCAATGCACCAGGCAATGCAGAATTACTCTGTGTTTGGTCATTTCCCATATTTGCTGTGCTGATGCCAATGAAATGGGGATGGGCTTGGTGATGTGCATTGTCTGGAGCAGAGCTTGGGGTGGGTCTGTGCTGGAGCTGGAGCTGCAAATATTCCCCTAAGGGATGGGATGATGTTCCAGTTGTGGCAGCAGGGACAGGGGCATTTCTCACCAGCCCAGGCTCCTGCTGCCTGTGCAAACTGCTAGCAGTGCCCAGAAAGAGGGAGAGGGACTTGTTATACAGTGACAGGACAAGGGACAGGGGGTTTGACCTGTCAGAGGACAGGGATGGATGGGATTTTGGGAAGGAATTGCTCCCTGGGAGGGTGGGGAGGCCCTGGCACAGGGTGCCCAGAGAAGCTGGGGCTGCCCCTGGATCCCTGGCAGTGTCCAAGGCCAGGTTGGAGCAGCCTGGGACAGTGGGAGGTGTCCCTGCCCATGGCAGGGGGTGGGATGAGATGATCTTTATGGTCCTTCCCACTCAAACCATTCCATGATCCCTAACTAAGAGCCAGCCTGCTCCAGGGGAACCTGCCTGACCTCCAAATCAACACAACCCATAATAACCATGTTGTCTGGGCAACTCTGCTCTTAGTTCTTATTCAGAAATATTCATTATTAAAATTAAGACTAAAAAATGTATCAACATCATCTATCAAACACAACAGTCCTTTATAAGATTACTTGAAATCCGCTTTGATAGCAGCATTTTTCTCCTTTGAATTTGAACAGGGTTTTCTTTTCTTTCTTTTTTTATGAACACAGAGAGAAAAACTTGACTGTTTTGACATTTAAAACTAAAAGCCCCTGTAATTTGGCAGCTATGTCTCAGTGAAAATATCTAATATCTATATATAAACATGTATATTCAAAGAACAAGCCCCAGTGTTTGACAGAGTAGCACACTTGCAAATTTGTTTTGTAAGTCCTTTGTTTTGGCAGTGATAGATGTTGAGATCTGGAACACTTGTCACAGTTTCCAGAATTCTTCTGACCATTTATAATGTACATAAATAATTGAATTGAATAATAATCAGAGGGAAAGTTTAGAAACTCTGCAATTACTGTAGCTGAGGTGCTGGGAAAGACTGGCAAAGGAAATTTAAAAAGCTGCATTAGGGTTACATTAGAGTTCTTGTCTAAAATGTAAAAGCAGATTTAATGTGCTGTCTCCTTTTTCTTAACCCAGTTCAGTCAAACTCTGTCCTCAGCTTCACTCTGAGACTCAGGGCTGGGGCGAGGTAACTTGGGAGACTGAGAATTCACTTCCAGGGGGACACTTTAGCTGCTGAAGAAGGGGCTGAGGTCCAGTGGATTTTCAAGACATGCAGGTGCCCATTCCCTGGGAAATCAGGGGGTTCTTTCTAAGAATTCTGCCTGTCAAGTCCGTTTCTTTAGGTGTCTGAATACTTGGGCAATCTGCCCCCCCTCTTAGTTTTAAAAATAATGCAGGGAAGAACCTGATTTTTTTAATGATATGTTTTGGGTTGGTTTTTTAGATTTTTTTCCCCTTCTCTGCACCACGCAAACTTTCAGTGAAATTTAAGACTGGCATGAGTTGATCTCTTCTGAAATTGGGCCCCCTAAGCACATTTTAACCTTTGGATGTGGTTCAGAACTGATGTAAGCACCTAGAGTTCTGTGAAAGCCAGCAGAGTGGTGGTGTGATCCTTGCTGCAGGGTCAGGATGAATTAATAGTTTAGAGCAACAACACAGGGTTTGTTTCAGTATTTGAGCAGTGTTATTGATGAGGGAGACAGAAGGAATGCTCACAGTATGTAAAGCAGTTAAATGGAGGATGTAAAATGAAATGGGTTTGACCTGTCACTTCATCCATCTTGCTTATTATGATAAGTAACTTAGTGCTGATGTTGTTTTCCTGGCACATTCCCATTAGGTGGGATCCAGATAAAGGTGGTAACTTTTGCCAGACTCAGAACTGAGTTTTATGTCAGGAGCAGCACAAGCAGGTTATTCTAAGGATATCTCAGGATCCCAGAGTGGTTTGGGTGGGAAGGGACATCAAAGCCCANCCTGCCCTCTGGCAGTGGGAAGCGTTTTGGGAAGACAAAGCAGGATGTGCAGGTGAGAGCAAGGCAGGCAGGGCAGTCCTCACCAGCAGGGAGGGCAGTGCCACGGTCCCCAGGGAGCAGCAGAGCAGCTCCAGTGAGGGTGGCCAGTTGGCAAATGTGTGGGAATGAGGAAGGTCCAAGATCAAGGGCAGAAAGCCAAGGCAGGGACAGGACCCAGGGTCAGCCCAGTGATCAGCCAGGGGGTCTGGAGTGATGGAACAGGGCTGAGCTGGAGCCACAAAGCCAGAGCAGTCAGTGCAGGGGCAGTGCAGCTGAGGGAGGGGAGGCCAGGCAGAAGTGGAGTTGCTCTGCAGCTTGTCCAGGACCAAGGGAAATGTCTCTGCTGAAAAAGCAGCTTCACAGAGCTCCTTCCCCAGCAGCCCCGTGTGAAGGGACACACCTGAGCTTGTGTCAGACCCGGCCTTGAGCACTGCAGCCAATCCCCTGCATGGCCCTGACACTTCCCATCCAGCCCTGGAATTCGTTTAACACAGAGCAACTGGAATTTAGCTTGTACTCATCTCTTTTATTATTGGGACAGAGTAGGTGTTTCCAGCAGGGCTTCAGCTTGATTCTCTATTTATTGCTTTATCATGATATGGCAGAACAAGATAATGTTGTTGGAGAGCTATTAGGAAGCACCTTGTAACCAGCCCCTTATAAACACAGTTTTATCTCCCTTACACAGCCAGAGTGGTTGGGAAATGAATGTGTTGACTCATACTGAGGCATCTCATTTTTCTTGGCATTCACAATCACTTTGGCTAACCTTGTATTAGTAATTATATTACCATGATCCTCATCTCATTGCAGCTTAGCCTTACAGCTGCCTTACAAAACAAAAACATCCAGGCACAACAGAGTCATTCTACCTTAACAAATAGATGATGTGGGTACTTTCCTTTCCATCTTGTAAACACAGGCTCCATCACCTTTTTGTCAAAATCAGCAGGTTCTTTATGTTAACACACCGTTGACTCAGCTCGCTGCTGTCAGGTAGAATTCTCAACCACAAGATTTTCTACTTACATTGCCACAAAATTACCAATATATTATGGTCACATCCTTCCTGGCCCTTTGATGGCCTTGCTCTCTCTTGGATCTGATATTTCTTCAGGGGAAAATCCCTGACAAAATCCATATTTACCATCCAGAGCGGTGCTGAAGTGCTGTACATTCTGCTACTGGGACAGTTACCCTGCATCAGCAGGGTCTGCCTGAAAGTAGGGATTGATTTCCAAAACTTGTGCAAGTATTTTTAGTTCAGTTACTGGCCCCAGAAGTTATTTTTAAGTAGGAGGTGCCTTGATCTGCAAACTGTCAGTGAAATGCTTTTGATTCTTTACCTGTCTTCCTTAAATAGGTGCCTGTGACTGCCATTGCTCTTCCATGGGTGTTTTGATCTTTTTAAGGCAATGGTGCTGACATCAACACTGGAAATTGCCCTTTTCTTCCATCTTTGGGTTGCTCAAGGACGTTGTGGATCCCAGGATCCCAACCCAGCACTTCAGCAGCTGGACCAGGGCGCTTGGGCACCTCCCCAGCTCCACTGGAGCTGCTCACATGACTGCACTGAGGTGATGGCCTCAGCACTATTTAAAAATACACCACTTTTATTGCTGGGTGGAAAATGCATAAAGGAAAAGGACTGTAAGAAAGTCAAATTAATGTGTGCGCTTAAAGAATGGACAAAGGCCTGATCAGCCACTCATGAAGGAATAGGTTTTGTGCCACTTCCTTACAGAAATGCCAATTTATCCACCCGAAATGTGGTGCAGTACATCTATTTTGGAGAAGCTGAGGAAACCTATAAAATCTTTTTATGATTATAACGATTTTGTGACACAGTGGTTGAATTTTTCCATATCTGTATTACTCCAAAGATGATCCTGGTAGTACAAATCACCTGTGACCAAATGTTTTCATTGACACTGGACCAAAGCAACTGCATCTGTGTGAATGTAATTATAACAGCATTTATCCCTTACTGTTACTTTAATATAGCTTTAAAACCCCAATTAATTGTAAAAATCACCGAATATTTCCTACACTTATTTTTTTCGGAGCTGAGTTTGGGCTGTGCTTGGCTCCAGGTGCTCTCCCTGTTGGGCTGATGCCGAGGTTGTGGCCAGCAGTGCTGTGCCCAACAGCCACCAGATGGCCCCTGAATTCCTCCTTTTTTTTTTCTCCTGCCAGGCATTTAATGAGTTCCTGAAACAAGATTAAAATCTCTTGTACTTAATGAACCCTCTGCCTCGACTCAAGAAAGGCTTAAAAATAAACTAAGGCAATTAGAGATGGAGTTAAACTTAGCACACAGAGACAGAAGGCCAAGATTCCTGTTTGTGCCACCAGTCCAGCACACAGCATTTGGAATAGATGGAAGATCCCAAGGAAATGTTTTTCCAGCATGGGTGGCTGGCAGCTGGCACAGAGCCTGTGTTTCTGGCCTCCTCTTCATCTTCCCACATGGTGCCAGGGAAAGCAAACGGGGGAATTTGCTGGCCCAGCACTTTGGTGGAGTAGCTGTTTCCTGCTGTCCCTGGCTGTGGGCACGAATGCCAGGGGCTGAGGCTCGGGATGGCACGGATGTGACCTCAGGATCTGCCTTCAGGCAAGCAGAGGATCTGGGCCTGCCATGTCTGTGCTATAAACAGCTCCCTGCACACAGGAGGAGTTTGCTCTCCGTGTTCCCAGAGTCAGGAATGTTATGGAAGTGCCCAGGCACTCTTAGGGCAGGTGGTACTTCCCACCCGGATGGCTCCTCTCCCCAGCTCTGCTCACACCAGCAGAGCAGCTCCAAGAGCCACACAGTAAAGCTGCTTTCATAACCTTTGGCTGCTTTAAGAGGTTTTCCAGCCAAATTGCTGTAGAAATGCTCAGAAGCAGGAAATTCACCTGTGCTGAATGCAACAGGATCACCAAAAAGCCATGGAGAGCCTTCCATGTGAACCTGGAGAGCCACTCTGATGGTTCCCAGGGCTCCCACTTTTGTGCTTTTTCCAGCTGTGGAAGGAATTGAAGAACCAGGGCTTTACAAAGCAACGAGTTCTTTTCTCTGACTGCAGTTTGAAAGGGCCCCAGGATAATGTGAGATATTTAATCCTTTATATTCCTCGGCATATCTTGGAAGTGATTAAAATGAGTTTAGGCTTATTCCTCAATACACTCCTACCTGAGTTTGACAGATGGGAACATTCGTTGCTGTTGCTTAAGGGAAAGGTTAATACAAGGAAAAGGAACAGAGTTTCCAGCATTCCATGCATGAACTTGCTGCCAGTAGAGGTCCTGAATACTCCTCCATTCACATTAGCAGGATGCTCACATTAAACTTGAAGACAATAATGTAAAATGTCCACGAGCCAAATTCTATTCCTCATCTCGGAGAGGGCAGGAGGACACAAAACCATCTCTGGGCTTTTTGTCTCCTCAGGTCCTGCTCCGTGCCAGGCCCTGTGCTGGCAGCAGGAAGAGCTGCCCTGCGTTTGCAGTGGCTCTGAACACGTGCCAGTCACGTTTAATTACACAGAGAAACACTTTCTGCCGTGATTCTCTCTCTTGGAATCAAAATAGAATTCCCAGCTCCTGGCCTTACCTCAGGGCTGTGATCATTGATGCTATTTGTAGATGAAAGGAGGCTGAACCTGCCCCTCCGTTTTTCCAAGGGGATGTACAGACTTGTCTGTTAAAGGAGCTGCAGGATTTAAACTGCACTCCTGGGTTTCCTCATGCCTTCCTGTTCAGCACTGACTTAGGCTGGGCTCATGTTCCAAATCCCAGCACACAGGGGGATAAGCTTGGTCACAACTTGTAAACACATTATTCCACAAATACTCATTATGGGGCATTATTCTCAGTGGCAGGGAATGGAATTCAGGGCTTTATCCGAGATTATGGAGTGGAAGAATCGTGCAGTTATTTCTATTTTGCAAACACAGAGCTCTACCCAGCTCTGTGCCAAGCACCTGGAGTTCCCAGCAGCTTCAGGGAACACTGTAAGCACTTAGCAGTTCTCAGGATAACAAAGCCCCGAATTCACAGGTCTGAAGGGTTGTCAGGAGGGTGTTTTATAGCTGGAGGGAAGAGCACAGAGCCTGTGACAAACTGGATACGATCCATTTTAATTGGAATCTGACAGTCTGTAAAACAAGCCACTTTAGCTCTGCTAAAACTTCCTGATAAAGCAGCTGAGCAGAGTTTCCTCCCCCAGACCCTTTATTTTCCTTTATTTCTTTAGGGATTTCCATAGAGTATCAGGGGAAATACATGAAAAAGATAAATAAATGGGAAGAAAAAATGAGGCTTTCCCCAAGTTGATAAACGTATGGTGAATCATAGAACCAATCCCAGATGGTTTGGGTTGGAAGGGACCTTAAAGATCATCTCATTCCAACCCTCTGCCGTGGGCAGGGACCAGGGAATCTTCTGGAGTATCCAAGTAGAGCCATTTCCGTAGGATTTCAACCCAGCTTGGAGCATGTGCCAAACACCAGCCTGGATTTCAGATGGCTGAGGACCAATTCCATGCTCTGTCCCATCATTTCCAAGTGACCATGTGCAATTCCCTTCCCCTCTGAGGGTCTGGGAGTCCTGACCCATTTTCTTTGTGAGGCAGGTTGGAATCCTTTGAAGAACAAATTGTGGAAGATGCAGATAAGATCACGATGAGGGGGCTGAGAGGCCACAACACTTCCAGGAGCAGGAAAGGGAACAGAGGGTAATTTTGAAAGTTTCTTGATAATCTTCCACTCTTCCTCTTCAGAGCACTTTACAGACTCTTGATAATTAATCCAGCTAGTCAAGGACCAGGATAAGGAAATATTATCCTCACTTTACAGTTCCACAGAGAAATACTTCATTCCAGAGCCAGGACTGAGGCACAAGTTCCCGATTCCCAGTCTTGTGCTCACATGAAATGTGTAAGTAATTAAACTTCCTTTACTCATTTCAGCTGCTTCTCATTAACCAGGAGTATAAACTCATTAGAGGAAGAGCTTTTTGTTACATGTGCTCAGAACACCAGCACAATGAGGCTGGGAATCCTTCTGAGCCTCTCCAAGTGTTACTGGAGTGTAAACACCAATCATGGAAAAGGCACTTCTCGTTTTTAATGATTATGGCTCGGAAAGCAAACAAACTCAAATAAGACTCAGTGTTACTTTGGTTTAAATTTTAATGCCCTTCTCAGGTCAGTGTTTACCTGAGCTGAGCCTTTGTCAGCAAGTTTTCCCACTTCTAGAAAATAAAGAAGAAATTATATGTAAAGAAAAGCTTTTTTGTTACCGGTTATTTGAATGGATTTTTTAACTTGTTGAATTTGGACCAAAAATTCTTTGATCCTCTGTGATCCACAGCATCTCTCTGCTACCAAATCCTATGGACCAGATCCTTGCCTCTTGTGGAAGAGGGTTTATCCACATCTTTGATAGATGAGCCATTAACTCCAGTGAAGCAGCTGAGAATTCCCTTAGTGCAGTTAAGACGTTTTATCCTTCATACCCAAGACTAAGAATAATTGTCCAGAGCAGGAAAACTTTCAGCAAAGACATTTTCTTTATTATTAGATTTTTAACTTAAACTCCCATGATCTGGAGAGCCCTAAGTGAAGTGAAAACTATGGAGATCAGAGCAAATAATGCTCCATTACACAGCTCCCTGAATCCCTGCAATCTCCCTTGGCAGAGTTATCTGCTTTGGAGCATCATAATTCCTCCATTTGAGCACTCTGAGGCTCAGTCCACAGCAGAAATTTCAATACCATCTTGCCCCCATCATGTTTTTCAGATCCATAACCTCAGCATGACACTCAGAAAGGCAGTGGTGCCACAGAGTGACTCTGGTACAGAAATGCATTTACAGAAAGACCATTCAGACCATTAAACATCAATTGTATTCTCCTTTTTGTCACAGAAAGTTAACTTCCTAATTCCAGAGTGTTCTGCCACTTGCATGCAGGCACTGCAGATCCTCTCCTCATTCTCACCCGTTGCTCCCACTTTGCAGTGATAAAGCATTTCTCTGAATGGTTTCAGGGTTTATTCCATGCTTTAATGTGGAGTTTCAAATCATCTAACAGATGGCATTGTCATCATTTTTCCTTCCCCACAGAATGAAAATGAACAAACACTTGACATTTCCAATATGTCTTCATCTAATGCAAGAATTTTTAGAAGCCGTGGAATAGTGATATTCTGCTTTGCCTTAGATGGCCAGAATTGTTAAATGTGTCCTAAAAATCTTACATTTACCACATGACTGTGTGGAAAATAGGGATATAAGCACACAATCATCATGGTTATGTCTTGTACCACGAGCTCTGTCCACGGCAGAGCGGGAACATGGAATACCAGAGCAGCTGTGGAATGCGAGGGGAAGGTTCATTAGAGAAATTAGCTCGAGCTGCTCCAGCACTTAGAAATCAGCTCACATTTACAAACCCACAGCAGATGCATCGTTTGGCAAAAGAGTTCTGCAGTCAGTAATTTGCCATTCATCAGGGATTGCCTCTTAAATCTGGGATCCAAGCTAGGGTGCAGATGACATAGAAGGATAAATTTAGACAGGGCTGAAAACAATTATTTTGATTAAACCTCCAGCCAATGAGAGGGAGAGTCTTCCTATTCCTCCCCTTCCCCGTTGCTCACCCTCTGTGGTGAAGGAGGAGACTGTGTGAGTTTAACTTCTCTTCTTTTTCCATGCAGTGGATGTTTGGATGGAGCTTTTGCTGCTGCAGAGTCTGTGCCGTGGAGTAGGGAGGGTATTAGGATGGAACATGCTGCCTTGCTTCCATGTTAATGTTGGAAAAGGTGCTGGGAGGGAAATATTCATGTTTTATTTACCTGAAAAAGAGAGACAATATATATTAAAGTAAAAAATTGGTTTTTCCTTGGCCTATCCTGCCATTGGGGCAACTCCTCAGAGTGGATGAGTTGATTCTGCTGGGAAATCTTTGTGAAGTTGTTGTCTGGCTCCTGAACTTCTCCTTGGTCATTCCAGCCTCTCACAGCTTTGATGTTAGTGTTTCCCAATCTTGGAAACTCTTTGTCCCATCTAGAAGAGAAATGCCAACTACTCTTTCAAAAAACATCAACAAAAGCATCATTTAACCACTCTGAGCTATTTTATTAGAAATAAAATGATGTTAATCTTGGCTGACAAACCTATGCCCACCAAGCTTTGGCTTGCTGTCATCATAAACAGCTCTGGTTTAAAATAATAATAATATGGAGGTAAATTGCCACTTTTAAAAATGAGTTTTTTGTGACTAGTAGTTTCCTTTGGGATTATCAGGGATTAAAGCTCATCCCATTCCACCCCTGCCATGGCAGGGACACCTTCCACTATCCCAGGCTGCTCCAAGCTCCATCCAACCTGGCCTTGGGCACTGCCAGGGATCCAGGGGCAGCCAGAGCTTCTCTGGGCACCCTGTGCCAGGGCCTCCCCACCCTCACAGGGAACAATTCCTCCCCAGAATCCCAGCTAACCCTGCCCTCCCTCAGCCTAAGGCTGTTGTGCCTCTGTGGAAGTTCAGCACCACTGAAGGCTGGATAACGTGGCTCTCCTGAAGCTGGCTTGCAATTCCCTTTCCCTCGTTTCACTGTGGTGTGGGTTTGGGCAGAGGTCACTCCTTGGCTGCTCACTGTGGTTGCTGCTCCTCCTTGTGCTGTTGTTATGTGAGAGTGGAGAAAAAAGGCCAGAGCTGGGGATGGAGGGGGGTTGGGAAACTGAGCTGAAGGGCTGGAACTTGTAATGACATAAACTGTAATTGCAAAGTAAAATAGCAAGAATTTGGGAAGAGGAAATTTTATCTTATTTACTTTTTGGTAATTGTTGGCACTTGACTGCAATCAGCTGCAAGCCTGTCTCTGAGTGACAGCACAATTCCAGCCAGAGCAACCAAAAATAGCCCAGCATTTGAGTAATTTTAGGCTTTTTATAACCTAATACTGTCACAAATAAAAGCCAGTGTAACGTGGGCAAATTGAACTCTCCTCATCTGCAGGCTGGGGTAAACTGGGCAGTGCTGTGGGAAGCTGTACCCAGAAAGCACCAGTCGTGTCTTACTTCAGCCATTCTTGCCCAGAATTAAGCTGGATTAGCTCCTTTTTTGTTCATTAGCCTTAATATTTCAGAAGTTATTCAGGTTGTACACTTAGATTCTTGTTGGGATGACGAGGCTGGCAGAGGGAGGAGAGGGAAGGTCCAACCTTCATCAAAACTTCACTCCAGAAGAACCTTAATAAGTAAACTTCTCTGCTTTTGGTCAGAAAATCCACTGAGCCCTCCCCTGCTGCTGGGCCTAGGGAGTTTGGAATCGTTGGAGATTTCCTGCTGAAACACTAGTTATGGATACTTTTTATATCTTTAACTCTTAAATTACCTCCTCTCACGGATCCCCACACCCTTGTTGAGGGAGGAAGAAAGAATCCTTTCTCCAACACAGGATATAGGAGAGGGTCACCTTTTCCTCATGGTCCCAGAGTTTCTCCTAAAGCCTTTCCTCAGGGGATTTCAGTGGGGAGGTCAAAGCCCTGAGGAATTCTGTTGGCACCCCAGGGCTGCAGTAACATTAATTAATACAAATCTGCAGCATCAGACACGTTTGCATGGCTGTTTTGCCTTTATTACTAACTGCAGTTTTTATTTGGTACCAAAACGCTGGGTGACACAGTAGAGCTGCTTGTTGGATTTTATTCATTTTATGCCTTATTAAACCATTTTAAGAAGTTGTCTGTTTTGAGGACCAGCACAAAAGTCGAGGTACATTAACTTGTCAAGTGGATTAGTCATGAAACACCTTTGTGGACATTTTAATTCAGAATTAAAGTGGCTGTAATTGGATTTATCTTACTTTGCTTTCAGAGTAAATTCAGGTAAATCAAATTAAGGTTCATTCAGTGTAGAGGTGTGGGCAGAAATCCTCATTGTAGGCTGCATGGAGCAACTGAAAACATCAGGCCAGGTTGGATAGGGCTTGGAGCAACCTGGTCCAGTGGAAGTTGTCCCTGCCTGTGGGAGGGGGTAGAAGATGGGTTTTAAGGCCCCTTCCAACACAAACCCTTCCATGATTCTGTGATCATAACTGTTGAGGAGCAGTACTGGAGAATCTTTGGGATTTTAGGGACTTGCTTGTTAATTTACCAAAGAAATGTCAGGGGCAGCAAATTGAATATAGATAGGAAGAACAAGGCAGCCAATAATTACAGCTGCAGCATCTGTGGAAGGACAAAAAACTGTAAGTCCACAGTTCAAGCTTGGAGTTGTGTCTTGAACAGTTCTCTTAAAGGAGAGGGAATTTGCATCCTACATAACCAACTGTCAATGCTGAAGTAAAGAAAGGAGGTGAGTTCCTTTAACTGTGACATCATCTCTGAAATGAGGGATGTTAGGTGAAGCAGAAAATAAAGAGTTTTCACACTATCAGGCTTGTTTGAGGGCGTTTCAGTGATTAAAAAAAAAACCCAAACGCTGAGTCTTGAATACAGAATAAATTCAATCACACTTTTCCAGCTGTGACTGTGTAACCTTCCATTCACCAGGCAGTGTGTGACTAAATGAGGACCCAGGTGACAGCTGTCCAAGAAAACCTGCAGTGCTCAGGCAGGTGTCACTGATAGAACAACCTGGCTTTTATGGCTCATTCTCCCTCTTTGATAAATGCTCTCTGGGTGTTAAATGCCCCTCCTGTGATGGCAATGAATGTAATTAATTCCTGATGATGAATACACTTCCAGTAATCCAAGTGACTTTCATTTTCATGTTCTCTTTTTTTTTTTTTGACAGGAAGCCTCTTTTTTGCCAGCTATTGACACGTTGCCTGGATCCCAGAGTGTGAAAAAGGAGGTGCTGCTGATGACCATTTGGCTGGCAAGTTGTGGCCAAGTGGCCATGGATCAGTGTGAGGAGCAGGTGCCTGACAAGTTGCTGGGAGCAGCCAACATCTACCAGGCCCTGGTGACGTGGCTGCTGTCCCTGGTGAGTGCAGGGACCTGGCCCAAAAGGCTCTGAATGATGAGGGCTGTGTTGGACCTCCAGTGAATACATGATCACTCTTGAAATCTCCTTTTTCCCCCCACAACAGCTACAAAGCAGTGGCTGAACAAAGTGGAAATTATGTTCTAATTCACCTCAGAGTCAGTAAATAAAAGTCTCGCTTGTTCTCGTGGAGCTGGGTTGTGGGGTTGTGTCTGTAGTTTATGAAGAAGTGAAAAATTGTTGAGCCAGATTTTCAGTTGTCCAAAGTGACTGCTGGGTGTTAGGCTTTGTCCTTGGCAATGGACACAGGTTCCTGGGTTTTACCATTTGTTCTAGATAAGAACAGACCCTTTCTGATAGTCAAGAGTGCTGTGAACAAGTGAGGGGCTGCCTTATCTTAATTGTCCTTTGGTTCACATGTTTTTCTCCTCTAAAGAAACCACCCCATCCTCTCTCCTTCCCATCCATATTACCCTTTATTCCCTAGAGAAAACAGTGTATTTTTCCTCCTCAATGTGTATTTTTCCTTCCCACCCTGCTCATTGGCCTCATTCTTTTCTCTGGGAAAGACTCTGGGAAACCAATACTGATCCACGCCGTCAAGGTAGATTTCACCCTGAGCAGCCAGGCTTTTAAATCACTTAAATTCCACTTAAACACAATTAATTGTTAATGATGTTCATGCTTCCATTAAAACATTGCTAACATTCTTTAGTGTTAGCTCAGTGCTAATGAGAATTGCCACTGGAACAGCCCTGGATCCTGAATTTTCCACTCAGACTCGTTAGCTTGTGACCAGCTGCAGTGTGAGCTCTCATCCCTTATGTTATTTCCATTAAAAAAAACCCCTGAGCTCTGACTTGTAGCCGTTCCCTCTGAGCCTGAAAGAGTAGCTCAGCCTCTAGGGCTGTGCCACTCTGCTGGGTGTAGGGTCAGATGTTCAGATGGACTTTGTGCCCAAGAAAAACTGGGGTAAAATCCACCAGTTTATTCTACACAGGCTCTGAAATGGCTGTTGGATAGCAATGAAGCAGTTTGCATTTCTTTCACTGAAAGAATTGGAAGTGTTGAGGCATTTTTAGACCGAATTCTCATCTGGTAATCCATGCAATTCCGTTGACTGGCTTGTGTAAATCAGCATATCTTTACTGATTTCACTGGAGATGTGCTGGATGCTGCCAGTTGGGAGCAGTGATCCTCTGGATGCTGCAGAATTCCCCATGGGAGTCCAGTGTTCAAAGCAGTGGAGGACTTGGTGCTGATGTTTTGAGTGATCCAGCTGAGCAGCAGTTTCAAAATCCAGCCTGGCCCTGTGTTAAAAACGTGTTTTTAAAGGCCTTAATCTCCCTGTAAATGGTTTGGGGCTGTATGTGCAGTAAATAGAGCTGATAATGCATCTAGAGCCTGGTGATGGTATAAACCAGCAGAACAAGACTTGGAGTTTCTGTACCCACCAGAACCCTGGGAGGGAATTACAGTCCTGGAGCTCAGACTTGCCTTTCTCTCCATCCAGAGCATGTTCTGGGTCAGGTACCTCTGCTGCTCCTTTCTCCTGGCTTTGCTGATTCCCTGTGTCTGGCTTTCCCAGAGTCTTCTGCCCTCTTTCACCAGCTGCCCTGGACATTTTACAGCACCCCAGTGCCTTCCTAGGCTCTCCCAAGTGTCTCTCCTCTCTCTTTTCTAATCAAGTTTTTCATGTATTCCGTGCGTTAAAGTGCATTATGCTTCATATGACTTTGAGCAACCTAAAGAGACAAGGTGTCCTACTGGAACCTTCTCCCTGGATCTAAACTGATATTCACTATAATAATTTATGTCTTGAGGTTGGCAGAAGTCACTTTTTACCCTTTATGGTTTAAATCAGATCTATATACTGGAAAAGAGAATGTTTGCCTCCCACACACACGTGCACTAAAAATCCATGGAAAAGAAATCACCTCAGCCCAACTAAAAGGGGATTCACAGGATGGGGATTGATGGGGTTTGGGCTGTTGGTGAAGGGCTTCTTAGGGAAGCCTGCAGCAGCCTCTTGGAAAGGCATCATCCCTTTGCATTGATTTGTGAGCTGAACTTGGATTGATCTCACTGTCACTGATAAAGGGACACTGCTGAGACCGGAACATTCCAGGCAGCCTTGGCAGGGGCTCTGTGCTCACCTCTCACTGGACCAGGGGAATAATGTGAATTCCTGCTTCCTCATAGTGAAACTGGTGGAAGTCAGTGCTTGCAAGTCCTCATTGAGAAAATAAATCCTATGACTTATCAAAAGCAATGTGTTATTCCTATTTAATTTGGTCTTTATTGATTTTTCTGCTGGCTAAATCACAGCTAATCTACTAATCAAAGCAGAGTGCTCCCTGGATTGTTGTGGGGCTCTACTCAAAAGCAACAGAGCGAGATAAAGGGTTTTTTTCAGTCCATCTAAAAGTGGAATTGTGTTCCAATGGATTTCCAGGTGCCTCCTGTGAAGAGGAAGGATGGCCCCAAAGCTCCATTTGAGGTGGTGGGGCTGCAGCAGGCCTGGAGAGAGGAAGGCTTGGCCCTCTACGCCTGCCTGGTGGCACCAGAGGAGCCTTCAGCCCAGAGCTGCCCCGAGATCCACGAGTCAGGGGTGAGTAGCAGCATTTACACCTGGTAGTTGTGCAAACAGGGCAGGCACCACTGCTCTATGCTGAGCACCAGGCCTGGATGTGCCAATCCAAGCTCACATTCCAGCAAGACAGGGTAGAGCAGCAGAGGAGCTGCCCAGATTGGGATGGGGGGAAGAGCCCAGCACCGTGGGACTGCAGGATTGCTCACAGCTAATTGCCAGCCCAGGCTGTCCTCAGTTATGCTGCATTCAGATGATGTGCAGACCAGAAACCAGCTCTCTGTGGCATCATTTTTTCTCTATTGCTCATTAGCTGTAACCTCACACTGCAGAAACTTAGCTGGCTTTGGAGGAGACACATCTTTTGGCACCTATTATGGTTTTTCCTCCTTTATTTTAACCATGTGAAGAGTGTGGCCCAGGAGGAGGAGTTATTTTTATTTGACTCCCAGGAGCTGAGGCCTGGAAGGACATGAGCTCCTTCCCTCAATTTTGGTGGGCCCCAGAGCCTGAGCTGTGCAATAAAAGTGGAAGGTCTTGCACACAGGCTGGAAATTTAGCACATGTGATGTAGGACATTATTGGAACTCATGTCCTGAACACAGCAGAGCTGTGAAACTGCAGCTCTGGGCTCTGCTCTGTTGGTTCTGTCTTTCACAGAGCTGACTTGATACAGGTTGGAGCATCTTGTACCTATTTCTTTTTTGGAGACAGCTTTTTAGGTATTATTGCCACTCTTGCCTGGTGTAAATACCTGTTTTACCTGAGCAGTGGGGGTGACTCTTGCTGGGAAGTGTAGCCAGGTGGGTGTGGGGAGCAGCAATCCCTGTGTCCCCCAGATCTCCTGAGAGCCACTTGCTTGAATAACTGTCCTGTGGCTGAGGAACCTTTGAGGTGCTGCCCTGTGCTCTGCTGAGCCTTCTGAGTTCTTCTCAGGTGGCTCAAAGCAACTTTTGTGGCTTCAGTGAGCTGGTAGTGGATTTTCTACTCTGTTTTTGCCTGCCTCACCCCCAGGTGTCTGTGCTATACCTGCTGGACACACCATGGGGAGCCTAAATGGACCAGGATGTGTGAACATGTTTTTAAAACACTCTTCAGCATCCCCTCCTCAGCTGCAGAGAGTGTTCTTCACTTGCAGCTGCTGCTTGGGAGCAGCAAAGATTGAATTTCCCATGATGTATCACAAAACCTGGAGTTTGACAGCTGTGGCTCCAGCGCTCCTGAAAATAAATGATTGATGCTGGCACCAAATGTCATGATTTAAACACTCCCAGAAAAACCCAGCCCAAAACAAGGAGCAGCTTTTCCATTAGTGATTGAGCAGCCCTGGGCAGAGGCTGATGAGACCAGGCTCTGCTGGACTGGACAGGGACTTGCTGTTGGTTTCTGCCCAAGGCAACTGAATTCAAGGTGTTTCCTCTGTGGAGCAAAGCAAATGGAGGGACAGAGCCTGACCTGCTCTCTGCTGATTCCAGCCGAGGGCTTGGCCAAAGCATCATGATTATTGAGCACTGATTATGCTCAAAATATGTACCCAGTGTTAAAGGATTGAATGAACTTTTGGAGCTGTGGGCTCAGGCTTCCCTGAATGTTTGGCTGGAGCTGGGAAGGGTTAAATCACAACCTGGTGGAACAAACTGTGCAGTTTTTCCAGTCCTTATCATGGAATCATGGTTTGGATTGGATTGGATTGGAAGGGGCCATTCAAGGCCATCCAGTCCAAATCCCTGCAAGAAGACACCTTCCACTGTCCCAGGCTGCTCCAAGCCCTGTCTAACCTGGCTTTGGACACTTCCAGGGATCCAGGGGCAGCCACAGCTTCTCTGGGCACCCTGTGCCAGGGCCTCCCCACTCTCATCATGAACAGCTTCTGAGCTGAGCTCTGTTGCACAGCAGTGACATTTCAGGGGTTGGGGCAGCTCTTCCAAGCAGGGCTTGGGTTTCCTCTCCCTCATTAGAGGCTCTGCCTTTGTGGTAGCACTGACTTGTGTCGATCTTTCTTTCCTGAGGCATTTGTAGAGCTGCTGCTTTCCCCAGCAGAGATCAGAGCTGGGAGGAACAACAAAAGTTGGGATGTCAGCCCCAGCAGAGCCAAGGAGAATGACAGCAAGTCTCTCCCTGTTCCTGCCCTTGGGCAGCTTCAGCTACTGAGGAGAGAAATGTGGAGTTTATTCTTCACACTCCAGCCCTCAGTCTCTCACTGTCCTGTCAATGTGCAAGTTTTCAGTGGTCAAATTGCAAAACAAAATCCTGTTGGGGCACTTATTGGTTCTTGTTCCAGTTGTCTCCTGTGGGCACAAAGAGACACTTTTCAGGGCTTACCTTTAAGATATGATTGGGTTTCCAGGTGCTTTTGTTGCATCTGTTTGCTGTAAGAATTTAGGGGGACCTTAAGTTACTTTTTTTGGATTAGGCAAAAAAGACCAAGCATGTGTAAATGTTAACCATGATGACAAATGATATTTTAATATTAATGTGTAGAGCCCAGAGTCCATTTTCAGCCCCAAAAGGGGGCTCTGAGCCATCAATTTCTTATTTACTGACCACTTCACTGTCATCTCTGTATCTTTTATTATTTATCACATTCTGGTTCTCTGTCCCAAGCTGTAATAGTTATAAATAGAATAATAATAGTGGCTTCTCCAGTCAAAAGCTCCTGTTCTTAGCACATCAAGAAGTCTTTTGGCTTATTCAACTAGAATGGCATCTATTCCTAAATGTTCTGCTATGCTTCCTCTCATTTTTATCAGTTTTTTGGAGGGTAGTTTGGGGTGTTTTTATTTCTGTCCTCTAAGCAGCTGCCAGAAGTGAGGCAGATTTCAACATCCCTGCCTGGTTTTGGTTTCTTGTTGGCAGAACAAATGCTGAAACACCTCGTGTAATCCCTGTGTGCTGATAGACTGCAGTTCCAGGCCTGTCTGATGGGAATTGGATTTGCACAGCCTCTGCTTTCTAAGAATCTCCCAGNTCACACTCCAGCCCTCAGTCTCTCACTGTCCTGTCAATGTGCAAGTTTTCAGTGGTCAAATTGCAAAACAAAATCCTGTTGGGGCACTTATTGGTTCTTGTTCCAGTTGTCTCCTGTGGGCACAAAGAGACACTTTTCAGGGCTTACCTTTAAGATATGATTGGGTTTCCAGGTGCTTTTGTTGCATCTGTTTGCTGTAAGAATTTAGGGAGACCTTAAGTTACTTTTTTTGGATTAGGCAAAAAAGACCAAGCATGTGTAAATGTTAACCATGATGACAAATGATATTTTAATATTAATGTGTAGAGCCCAGAGTCCATTTTCAGCCCCAAAAGGGGGCTCTGAGCCATCAATTTCTTATTTACTGACCACTTCACTGTCATCTCTGTATCTTTTATTATTTATCACATTCTGGTTCTCTGTCCCAAGCTGTAATAGTTATAAATAGAATAATAATAGTGGCTTCTCCAGTCAAAAGCTCCTGTTCTTAGCACATCAAGAAGTCTTTTGGCTTATTCAACTAGAATGGCATCTATTCCTAAATGCAGTGGTTCTGCTATGCTTCCTCTCATTTTTATCAGTTTTTTGGAGGGTAGTTTGGGGTGTTTTTATTTCTGTCCTTCTCTAAACAGCTGCCAGAAGTGAGGCAGATTTCAACATCCCTGCCTGGTTTTGGTTTCTTGTTGGCAGAACAAATGCTGAAACACCTCGTGTAATCCCTGTGTGCTGATAGACTGCAGTTCCAGGCCTGTCTGATGGGAATTGGATTTGCACAGCCTCTGCTTTCTAAGAATCTCCCAGGCATTCCCAGTTATCCCCCTGGCACTGTGTGGAGCTCTGGGGCTCCTCTCTGTGCACTTCCCTCACTTCATTATCTGGTGGCTCCAAGGAGCTCCCAATCTCTGTAGTTTGATTTGGGGTTTTCCTCCTCGAGCTTCACTTTTTAGGTGCGATAATCACAAAATGATGGAATATTCTGAGTGGGAAGGGACCCACAGGCATCATCCAGCCCAGCTCCTGGCCCTGCACAGACACCCCAACAATCCCACCCTGGGCATCCCTGGGAGCGCTGTCCAAACGCTCCTGGAGCTCTGGCAGCCTCGGGGCCGTGCCCATTCCCTGGGGAGCCTGGGCAGTGCCCAGCACCCTCTGGGGAAGAACCTTTCCCTGATCTCCAGCCTGACCCTCCCCTGGCCCAGCTCCAGCTGTTTCCTGTCCCTGTCACACAGAGCAGAGATCGGAGCTGCCCCTCGGGAGGAGCTGCAGCCCCCGCTGAGCTCTGCCCTCAGTCTCCTTCTCCAGCTGAACAATCCAAGCGCCCTCAGCTGCTCCTCAGACCCTTCCCCATCCTTATGTCCCTCCTTTGGACACTCTCCAACAGCTTTAGATCCTCCAGATATTGTGGCACCCACAACTGCCCCAGACCTGAGGTGAGGCTGCACCAGGGCAGAGCAGGACCTTCACTTCCCTCGAGTAACTGGTGGAGAGAAGATGCTCTGCACAGTTGTTGAGTCTGTTAATTTCTAATTAGGTCTCCTTGAGGTCACTGGTTTTGTTCTCTGAAAGTCCTGCTAATTAAGAATCAACCCGAAGAACAATGAGGCTTAGAGGGGAGGTTAAATGATGGAAAACTGTAGTTTAGCAGTGCAGTATTCAATATTAATGTATCAGTATTAATATTAGCCTCAATCTTAAAAAAAATCACTGAATGGTTTGGGTTGGAAGGGACCTTAAAGGTCATCTTATTTCAACCCTCTGCCACAGGCAGGGACAGTTTCCACTAGACCAGATTGCTCAGTGCTTTATGCACCCTGGCATTGAACACTTCCAGGGATGGGGCACTAACAGCTGTTTTCATTGATATCCCTGAGAAACCCTTTGCCAGTTAACGTTTCATGGTATTGGGCTGGTTTATGGTCCTGTTCGTGGGCCTTTCTTCCCCTCCGAGTGTGGTGGGATCTGCTTTGGGGCAGGGTTTGAGAGCTGGTGGATGGCACGAGCAGGGCGTGAAGAGTGTGGTGCTTTGGGAGGTGCAGGGTGTCACACCAGGGGGCTGGTTTGGAAAATCTGAGGGCAGCTGTGTGGAGCTGGAGTCTGGGATGGCTGTGCACAGAGCAGGAGCTGCTGCAGGTGCAAGGTACAGACAGAGGATTGCTGAAACCATCACCAAAGCTTTTTAACCACTGGCTCTTTGCAGACTGCAGAACATCTCCAGGGAACATCCAGGTTTTACCAGATGATTACTGCATTTCTGACCTCTACGTGGCTTCCAGACCTTATTTGGTGGAGAGATGAACTGGCCAGTCACTTCCAAAACCAGCTGTGCCCACTTCTTCCTGAAATTCCCTCTGTCCTGCTCAGTAACATCACTGCTGTTGATCCTGACCCTCAGGTACTGCACAGAAATGCTTGGACTTCTGGTAATATTTTGATCAGGTCCAGTAAAAGTTGTTTTTCCAGTGTTAACAGGTATTCTCATTTGCTTTAGCAAAGGATTTAAACAGAGTTTGAAAACAAATTATTCTAACATTAGAATATTCAATGATTCAGTTCTGTGATTTTAATATCTGTGGATTTCCAGAGAAGTGTGTGAGCTACAAGGACACAGCACCTCTCCAAATCAAGAGCTTCCAATCTCTTGCCTGCCTGGAAACACCTGCAGGAGCACTCACTGCTGTCTATAAGCAGAATAATAATTAACCTTTCACTTCTGTCAGATTAGCAAGTGCTCCATAACAAATATTCCACCGGATGAAATGTTACAAGAATTCCTTATACTAATTGGGGGAATTTATTCCTTGAGGGCATCCAATGTTGCTTTCAGGCCTTTACCAGCCTTTCCTACCTAGGTGTAAATATTTAGAGTGGGTTTTCAAAGCAGCACTTATATGACCTGATTTCTATACTTTTTGAGGGAATGTTCTGTTTATTTCTTTCCCACAACATCACCAGCCTTTGGACAATTGTGGTCTTTTCCCAATATTTTTAGATGAACAAAACCCTTGAGACACAATTCCAGGGAATGGCAAAGCTTGCAATTCTTGTTCACAATGAAGTTTTAATTTTGAAAATGATGTAGCATGAGAACTTTTCTGCCATTTCAACCAGATTTGGGGATTACTATGACTCTGTGAGAATCAATGCCATGAAAGCTTAGGGGTTTAGCAGTGCACTTAGCAATTTGCCTAAAGGTTTATCCCACTTGTGTGCAGGAAAAGGAGGCTTAGTGTTGTTGATTTGCAGTCACTGTGGCTTTCAAGCAGAAGCAAGAGCCATAAAGAGTCTGACGTACTCGTAAAAGATAAATCTGCTCTATGCTTTTAAGGCATAAAATAAGGCATCATTTAAAACAGCCAGGGCTTTTATGCAAATCCCTTATTAGGGGAATTATAAATCATTAGGAATTGAACAGCAAGATAGCAGGCGCCTTCTGGGGGTGGATCTCTGCCTTGGTGCCATGGAAAACATGATGTCAATTTAAAAACCACATTTTCTTCCCAAGTTCAAGTGCTCTGTGCCCCCAGGCCTGAGTGAGGCTGAGACCACTGTGTGTTTGGCTTTTTCACAGAGTTATGGAATCACTGCATGGTTCGGGTTGGAGAGATCTTAAAGCCCATCCAGTGCCACCCCTGCCATGGGCAGGGACACCTTCCACTGTCCCAGGCTGCTCCAAGCCCTGTCCAGCCTGGCCTTGGGCACTGCCAGGGTGGCACAGCCACATTTTTACAGCTGCTTAGGCAGAAAGGCTGATTTCCAAAGCAGGGCTCAATGAGGCACGCTCTCAGCAGGCAGCAGCTCACCCTGATGTCTGCCCTGGAGCTCTGCAAAGTGCTACCAACTGAGAATGTTCCCAAGTGTCATTAAAATACAGCCAAAAAGCGCTGCATAGAAAACTCAGTATCATATTCTTTTAACTTCATTGGTCTGAAGATTTGGTACAAGGCCAGTGATCCATGCTTTGCTTTTTGGACATTTATATTTGTTTTGAGGCAGTGTGTACTGAACTCAGCAGCCCAAAGAACCTGCTCCCACATGTTGGAGGAGCATGCAGTGAATCCCTGCTTTTGCTCCAGGTAGATCAGCGTCTGAGAGAGAAATCCTGGCAGGATGGTGGAAAAAATGGGTAGAAATGGAGAGAGAGGGGAGCTGTTGTGTACTGAGCAGCTCTGTGTGTGATCTGGAGAGCAATTGCCAGCAGTAATTGTAATAACCTTTATGCTTTTTGTTTGTTAGTGCGTGAGCCAATGTCTTGTTTTCAGTCAATTTGTCTGCTGGATTTTCTGCCTGTTCTGGACCCCAAACAGATTGCTTTGCCTGTGCTGGGTTTTGGAGGCATTTTTATGAGTGCTGTGCATAGACCCTATTAACCTGCAGCAATTCACTCCTGATAGGAGCAGCAGCTCCCAATGCAGTCATTAAAGCCCAGCCTGGGTTGGGAGTGACAACATCCCTGTGGAAGCTATTAACTGCAAGGTCCCCTGTCAGCAGAAAGAGGATTTCTTCATTTTAGCATAAAATAAAAGTACTTGCTGCTGCTGAGCCTCAGGATGCAAACATTCACCTTGGGGATACAGATGACACACAGAGCCCCTGTTGATGCCTCTTTGGTCCATGCTGGAATTCTTTTCCTCTCCCTCAGTTTTTCTGGACACTGGGACATTTTGCAGCCCTTGATAGTCATCTTCCAGAGCATCTCCTTGAGCTCCCAACCTGTGCAGTTTCCTGCCAGGACAGAGGAGTCAGGGCATAGCAGCGTTTTCAGGGAGGTTTTAAGGAAGAAGGGGAACCTCCATCCCTCCTCCTCTGTCCACAGACATCCCTAAGTCAAGGTGAATGAGATTTTTTTACTTTAAGTTCCAGAAAATTGATTTTATTGCACCTCCTGGTGATCAGTTCCCCTCGTGCTGCTCCTTTAGTAGCTTCCCTGCTCTGACACAAAGTTTGTGTGGGTTTTTTAAATAGTAGTGATTAAGGGCAGGTCTACACAAAGCTTCCTCCTTACCTTTTGCTTAAGCAAAGCTCCATTTTGGTTTTTTTTTCTGGTTAATTGTAGATAAGAATCCCAGAACTGGGTCCAGGGAGCTGAATTTGCCCTGATATTGTAACCCAGGCCTGCTGAAAATGTCCAGCAGCACAGACTGACCTAGCAGGAAGGTTGATGTGTGGCAGGGGGCTGGCAGAAAGTAGAGCAGTTCTTTCATGTGGAATTTCAGATTTTCGGGCTTTCCCTGCTGGAGTTGTGTTGCCATAGGAGCTCTCACACACGCAAGCTTTGAAAGTTGCATATTTTATTTCAAATTCTGAAATAACCATGTTGGATACATGAGGAGCTGGACATTGCTGCTGAAATTCGAAATCCCTGTGGAAAAGCAGCCCCGGATGCAGCACTTGTTGCTCTGTGCACTTGAGGCACAGATTCAGAGCTGAGATTCCCAAGCTCTGTGTGCAGCCTCTGAAGAGGGGTGGGAGGCGCTTCCAGAGGATCTTTCAGGTCTGTGAGTCTGTGTTTCAGCATGAGCTCAGTGAGAATGCTCTGAGCTCTCTGAGTTTAGACTCCGAGTGCTGTGACATTATTTCATTGACAAGCACCGTGGCCTTGGCCCTGCTGAGTTGCCTTCAGCATCTTCCACTGTCTTTTGCTGTAACTTCTTTTAATTTCAGTGCTGAGGGAGGCGTGCTCAGGGAACTGCTGCTCATTACCACATCAGCTTTTCACCCGACTCTCCAGGCCCGTGGCTGTGTGGGCACTGCCTTTCACACATCCCAGACTGCAGGAGCTGGCATTTGCTGTGGTTCAGTGGCTGTGCTGGTGGCAGTTATGGTTTGATTTGGGGTTATTGCCCCTTTCGTTCTCTCTCATTTCCTGCTGTGTGAGCAGCACCCAAGCTGGGCCATGTTTTGGGGTGTAGATGCTGCCAGAGCTCCCTGGAGAGCAGCACAATTTGCTCAGCTCCCAGACCTGATCCCCGCATTGCTGTGAGCTCCCAGATTTAGCTCACGGCCCAGGGCTGTGCCTTCCTCCTCCAAAGCTTGAAAGATTTGATTGTTGTGCAGCTGAACTGGGCATTAGGGAGGGGTAAAACACCCAGGACAGCTCCTCCACGTGGGCTCACCCAAAGCAGACCTGGCAGGATGAGTCCTGCAGCATTGGCAGTGCCAGCTGTGGAGTCCAGCACTCGGCGCTGGCACATCCAGGCTGAAGCTGTGAAGCAGGAGGCTCACGAGGGCAGGTTCATCCTGCCCTTTGCTCTCAAATTTCATCTGTGGTTTGTCTTTATCTGAGTTGGTGAAAAGGGTCAGCCCTTGCCTGGCTGGCACCCTGAGTCTGCTGTGCAGCCTGCTCAGGTTGTGCCAACAGCTTGGGTGAGAGCACATCTGGCTGGTGATTCCACATGGATAAGGCTTGTCTGGGGGAGAAATGTTTGTCCTGGGACTTCATCTATTTACATTTATAGAATATAACCCATAGCTGCATGGCTGTATCTTCAGGAGGCAGAAAGTGACATCCTGGCCCTGGCTGAGTCCTGCTGGAGTCTGGCATTTATTTTCATGGAGCCTGGAGTTCAGGCAGCCACTGGCATTTGTAAATAAAAAAACTCCTGACCTTTAGAAGGAGGAAGGACTGCACTGATGTCTACCAGAGCTGGCACAAAGATGAAGGCATAGCTTGGAGAGGAATAAAACATTACAGGTTTTCATTCTTCCTAAAATTTGACAACTCACATTTAGATTGTGTCCATCACTCATTATTCCTGAAAAGAGCAGCTTTAAAGAGCTCTCAAGGTACTGTGCTTTGCCATTGGTGCTGATGGGCACAAAGGCTGGGAGCTACTGTCTCATTCTGTCTTCTGTGGTTTAAGATACCCCTTTCCCAATCCAGAAGGGGAGCAAGGGGGAGTGAGATCCATTTTGAACTACCTGAAATACAGTCACCAGAACTGCACGTCTTCCTTGATGAGCCCTCTCTATCCCAGACTTTTTGCTGCCTGGGATCTTCCTGTGGTGCCTCCACTTTCCCGTACTAAATTCTGTGGCCATCTGAAGAGAACGTGCACAGTGGGGAGGGAAGATGTCAGGGAACACACCCAACATTTTGTTAACCTGGATTCCACAAGGAAAACTGTGCTGCGGCAGCAGGGAGAGGAGAGAGTTTGAGAGTGATGCTGCCTAATTCAGGGGCAGGATTTGGTGAATCACATCAGACATGAGCCTTGCTGGGTGACAGAGAGAGAGAGAAGTGCTTCCTCTGCTGCCCCTGATGTGCTCAGCAGGGCTGGCAGGGAGAGGTTACCTCAGGGCAGAGCTCCCACCTGCCTCTGGAGGTACTGGAAGTGCAGCATCTTTCTCCGAGGGGTTTGGTGTTGTCCCACAGAGATAATGGCTGAGCAGATCTCTGCCTTGGAAAGTACCTTGTGTGTGAGGAGATGAGATTGTGGAGTACATGGGGATTCTTCCTGCAGTTTCTGTTTTCCTGCTGGGGCTGGGAACAGCCTGGAAGACTCCTTGCAACTTAAAAGACTCTCAGATCACCCGACAGCAAAAGCTCTTCCTTTGTTGTCAGAGATGGGAACAGAAAACACTGTAAGCACAAAGAGGAGATCACGGGCTTGGTCATATTTCTGTGTGACAGTTAAATATTCATGGCTTTGCTGCAGCTCCAGTCTCCTCTGAAATGTGCTTATTCTTGCTTCTGCTGAGGATTTTATGGCACGTTTTTGTTCTCCTCTGAATTTCCTTCCTGGAACTGTCTGCCTTCATCTGGGTAATACTGTCGTAAACAAAGCAGGAGCTCGGGGTTTCTTTTAAATGCTTTTGGAAAAAATGGTGTGTGTTCAATCCTAGCTGTGGCACAAAGTGCTCTTTTCCAGTGTCTTAAGGTGGCAGAAGTCAGAATCTCTCACCCAAACCAAACTGGCCCAAAAGGAATCACTAAAACCAGGAGATTATGGATGTGCCCTCCCTCCCTGCTCATCCTGATCGTGGCAGTGAGGATGGAGAGTTTGGCAGTGCTGTAAGAAGCCCTGCAGGCACACATGGGGATGGTTATGGTTCCATGAGCTTGGGGTTTGAAACCTGTCACAGCAGAAGTCAGAGTATCCCTGGGGCTGTGCAGCTGCTGCTGGCTGAGTGCAGGGAGCCTTCCTCCCTGGGATAAGGCTTTTCCCAGGAGATGGGAGGTTGGTACAGGGCTCTGAGCCTCACTGCAGAGGTGTTTTCAGGTAGGGATCAAAGGCTGGGCTGCCTCTTCACCATTCTGCAGGTCTGGGGAGTCTCCTCTCCTCCCACCAGGGTACAGGTCAGCACTCAGAGCTGATGCTTCCACAGGCTTGGGAAAGGATTTACAGCTGCTGTGATGTTGGAGGAGTGAGAGGAGCCAGCCCTGAGGTGAAACCAGTACAATTCTCACACCTACCCTCTTGTGGAACATTTAAAGTAGCACTAAAGTGTCAGGAACAGAAATAGTGTCCAAGTTATTTCAGTAGGAGAGGGCTCCTGCAGCTGCCTGCAGAGGGTCCCTCTCTGTTTTGTGTCCAAAAGGGCTCAGCTCAGTATTAGAATGACTGGCTCCGTGCAATTCTCTCCTACATCCCAGGGAAAGTGACCTTCTCCCTGTTTTTCCTGCTCATGGCATAGGAAGGCTGTGTCAGGAGCTCTCCAGTGAGATGTTTTAGCCAGGCTGGACAAAGCAGGGCTCTCATCCTGCAGCCATCTGTCTATTTTCTAATTCATGAGGAGAAGGATTTTCTGGGAGAAATAAGACTTTTCAAGCTCCATTTTCTGTTGGTTTGTGAACTCCCATTCAGGTTGGCTGCTGGAAAATATATTGTGACAGATGACAGGAGCAATTCCCACAGGCCTTGCTTCCCAGGTGTGGCCTTGGAGCAGCATCCTGGGATCACCATGGATCCACAGCTTACACCAGGGTGCTCCCCTTGGATTTTTCACCCTGTGTCCTGGAGCTGGATGATTATCCTGCAGGTTTCTGTGGAAATAGAGGCTGGTGTTGGTTTGACCACATTTGTCCCTTCTTTTCCTTCCTGAACATTCACAGACATGAGGTTTGTTCAAGGAACAGCTTGAAGAAATAGGAAACTGGGATTTTGCTGCATTCCCACTTTGTAGGGCTTGTCTGGGCTCATTGCACTGTGCACTGCTGCAGATAGGAGCTGGCATCATGCACTGAGATGGGGAAGATCCCTTTCCTTAAATCCGCTTTTCCTCTGATGATACTTTCCACAGCAACCAAGTGTAACATCAGCAGGGGAGGCTGGGGAATGATGGATTGCAGGACAGAATGGACAGATCCCGTGGGAGATGCCAGAGCTCTTGGTTTGGTGCAGTTGATTTGGCTGAAACAGGGTGAAAAGTGAAATCCCCAGTTCTGCGTTCCGGCAAATATCTCATGAAGCACAGGAAATAGAGGAAGGAGACAACACAAAAGGTTACTGAAGTGGAAAGGCAGTTGTCAGAGGGGTTTTAATATTCAAATTAATTTCATTTTCTGGTTGTTACTTTGAAACATTTGTGGAATGCTCTGAAGTGCCTGTCATTTGCCAAGCAGTGCACCCGAAATCTCTCAGGTGATTACACAATTAAACAGCATTATATGGAGCTCATAATGCAGAGTGGATGCTTCTCCTTGCAGGGTTAGCCCCTTTTCTCTCCATCATAAAAGTCCTGATGAGACCATGTTGAAAATTAATTTCTTTTTCTGTTTTTGAAAAGGTCAGTCCACATGAGGTGAGGACAAATTAACACCTGGTGTAAATCAAAGTAGAGCCTTTAAAAGTAGTGAAGCCTCTTTGAGCTACACCTGAGCCTGTGTTTTAAAAGTGACTGTTTGTTTTTTTTTTTTCCTTCGTCCCTGGAATGATTCCTACCCACTGTGAACTCTGCCTAAATGCATCTGTATTTCTGGAATGTTCAAACCAAAAGCTGACAAACGTGACTTTCAAGGGTTGCCTTTGTCCCTGGACTGTGGCCTTGCTTACAGAGCGTGCAGTCACAGCACATTCTCCTGAGTGACACATCCTTACACTTGCACTTGTACAAGTTGCTTGCTTGGCTGCCCAGAAAATGGATGAGAAACAAAATAAGGTGCTGAGCCAGGGAAATGCTGCACTTGTGTCGAGCTGTAACGAAAATGCCAGTTTTTTGCCTATCCATGAGGATGTGGCACGATGAGACTTACGGATATGTGTCACTTGTGGTGACATGAGCACAGCAGAAATGTGCTATTTTGGCTACAGGCATGTAGCAGTTCATGCAATCCCTTCCCTACCCTTCCATTTGATTAGTTAATTAGAGCATTGCTTTCACAAAGCCCTTTTCTGCTGAGTGCTCAGCACAGTCATGGAGAATTGAGGTCTCAGCTGATGGATGCAGCTCCTGGTGATGTCCGTGGGTGCTCTGCGTGTTGGGGACTCACTGGGTTGGACCCTGGGAATGCTCAGGCTCTTGGGAAGCAGTTGCAGATTCATATTCTTGGGATATCACTTTATTGGAGCTACTGGAACAGCTTCAAGAAAGCAAATGATATAAATTAACAACGCTGGGTTGAGTTGAATTCACCAGCTGCATCCTCGTGTGCTCTGTGGCCGTAAGATGCTGTTTTTCATGCTTTATTTTAAGAGACCAAGATAACGTGGAAGTGAGAGCTGTCCTTTGTGCATTTCAGGCAGTGGAGAAGGTGTTTGCAGTGCCAAAGGGATTTTACTGGCAGACAGTTGAGAGTGATGACAAACACTTCCCTGACAGCAGTGCCATGGAGGCTTGCAGAGACACAGACACCGAGGTAAAGAACAACAACCAACCCCCTCCTTCCTCACCTGAGGGGGCTCAGGGGGGACACTGAGAGACAATTAAGTGCCCTGGAATATTTCAATGTAGAGGTTTGATACAAATACTGATCTTGAAGTATTTTTCACTCAGACCTAAATATATCAGCTGAGTATTTTATGTCATCAGTATTGATGTGCTGATTGCTCTGAGCCACAGAAGATTAAACTTTGAAATGTGTGGGTTGGAGAAATTGCTACCAACCAGGTGCAAATCTGTAACAGTAGACAAAATTTTGATAACCTGAAACCACTTGACTGTAAGCCAGCAAACAGCACAACTTTGATTAAACTTGGGCTCAGAAACGTTCTAAGAAATTTCTGAATGTTCTGGTACTGCCTGACCTTCAGTAACTGTGTGTGTTGTATGAACAAGCAGGGAGTAATTCTACTGATTCTACCCTAGGAGAAGAGAAGGTTAAGGTGATTTCAATTAGCTCTTGTTTAGGAGTGCAGCACAAAATGTACAGGACCTCACCCATGTGAAATGAGTTGTTGTTGAGCAGAGCAGGGCAGGGCCAGCAGCAGTAACGGGGGTCAGCTGAGGGTCACAGAGCCACAGACTGGTTTGGATGGGAAGGGACATCAAAGCCCATCCCATCCTCCCCCCACACCTTCCACTATCCCAGGCTGCTCCCAGTGACCAGCCTGGCCTTGGACACTGCCAGGGATCCAGGGGCAGCCACAGCTTCTCTGGGCATCCTGTGCCAGGGCCTCCCCACCCTCTCAGGGAGCAATTCCTTCCCAAAATCCCATCTATCCCTGCCCTCTGGCAGTGGGAAGCCATTCCCTGTGTCCTGTCCCTCCATCCCTTGTCCCCAGTCCCTCTCCAGCTCTCCTGGAGCCCCTTTAGGCCCTGGCAGGGGCTCTGAGCTCTCCCTGGAGCCTTCTCTTCTCCAGGTGAGCACCCCCAGCTCTGCCAGCCTGGCTCCAGAGCAGAGGGGCTCCAACCCTCAGAGCATCTCCATGACCTCCTCTGGACTTGCTCCACCAGGCCAACACCTTTCTTGTGTTGGTGGCCCCAGAACTGGGCACAGCACTGCAGCTGGGAGCCCCCAGTGACAAGGCCAGGGCAGAAAGTCCAGGCTTCGGACAGTGCCCAGAATTGGTGATGTCCGAGTCCAGGCCAGGCACAGCTCAACCAAGCTGCAATGGAGAGCAAAGCCAAGTGCCAGGCTCCTGAGGAAAGGGGAGACTGGCACTTCCTGAGGTTTCCCAGTGCTGGATGGCTCCATTATCACAGCTGGCCCCAAGCCCAGGCAGCCCCAGGGACTCAGAGCAGCTACAGGAAAATCCTTCCTTACTGGCTGCTGTGAATACTGAGTTAATAGCAGGAGAGCTTGAGATAGACAAACATAAAGAAATGGAGCTTTTATTCCTAATTAGACCACTTTTATATGATTTGAGTAAATTTATATCTTCATTTATCACGATGGTAAAGCCTCATAATGTCTTTATGGGGCAGTAGCATTTCATTTCAAGTGTCCAGTAGTGATGGATTCATTTGGCGTTTGCTGCAGCCATAAACCTTGAGCTGGGGAAATCCTTGGGCTGCTCAACATCCAGGAGAACCATGCCTAAATTTGGGGCCAGAAAATCAGCTTGTCTGATCTCCAGCTAGACAATTTATTATCCACAGAACCACAGAACTCCCTGTTGTAATGCACTTGCTTTTTAAAATAATTTGTCTCTCTGATGGGGAAAATAATAATAATTTGCTTCCCTTTTGGGTATAAACTTTCAGAACGTGTTGGTGTGTGTCTTCCTACATCAGGATGGGCTGAATTGGATTAGGCTGATAAGGAAGACTCTGAAATGTAAATTTGGGACAGTACCAGTGATGTGTTTGCCTTTTGATATTTTTTTAGTGTTGATTTTGATGCTGTTAAAGGTATAGAGACACAACCAGCTGGTCTGTTATTATTTAATCATCCAGAAAGATGGGCCAATGGTATTGCACAAAGTTAACAGCAGCAGGGATGCACTGTGGGCTCTGCCCCAGAGGCCTTGCAGTTCTTTACTGGTAGGTTTATGTGACAAAAGGCAAAGTTATATCAGCAGAAATAGATTAAATTATAATTATCATTGATAGCTGGGGTTTAGTCCAGAGCCAAGAGCCCTCTGTGTGAACTGCACATAAACAGAAACCAAACCCAAGCCCCTCTGTAGCTCTGGCAGTGCAGACCCATCCTGGGAACTGCAGGTGAGCAGCAGGGCTGCAGCTCTGAGGTTGTGGTGGGCTTGGGAGCGTTTCCCTCGTTTTTCCATGTTTTTCTCTGGCTGTCCAGGTTGCCATGGTGCTGCTGTTTGAGGCTCTCTTCCGAAGTCCCCTGGAGACCCATCACACGCTGCAGCTGCTGCTGGGCTCTGGGCTGGATGTCTGCGGCCTCCGCCTGCTCTACCCCGGGCAGGACCTGCTGCTCTCGAGCTCAGGTGAGCTCTGCTTCTCCTCCAGAGCTTCCACGATGCCAAGGAAGGCACAGATCTGTAAATGCACTGAGGTGAAGAGTGATGAGAGTCAGATTTGGATGAGGGTTGCTTTATCAGTTCCTGTATCTTCCCCAGAAGAAACTATAGAATAGCTTTGACTTTTCCCAGTGTTGAATATTCATGAGCTGAATTTTTAACCCTTGATACGTTTTTGGGTCTCAAACTTTAACTGTTGTTCTTTTGCAGTGAGCTTTCCCACATTTCAGTGCCCTGAGCTCCAGAGATAGGCTCGTGTGAGTTAAATATAATCATTTAATTCCCCACTGATACTGAGTTTCGATGAAGAGCTAATATCAGAATTAACATCCTGCTTGATTGACCAACACTGTTACTTTGAACTTCACTATTTAAGACTTTTCCTAATCTTAGGACAAAATGAAAACCTACAAAAACCTAAAGAGTATTATGTATTGTTTCTCCAGCCTGCCTTTTCCACAATTCCCCTGTCTCATTGCCTTTGGGACTTCAGGAGTACTGATTTATCTGTCCTGTAATTGCATTGGCTGATAAACCATCACCAAAATGTCCCATTATTTAATAGAATCCCGTCTAAGGTGGGAGACCAGCAGGATAAGATAAATAAACACAATTTGGGGCTCTGAACTCAAATCACACAGTCTTTAACATCAGACACCAATGTGTCAAATATTGGCATGTACCACTCAAGTCTTTCGTTTTTCCCATTTGAGAAACAGAGATGATGAAGGCTGTCTTAAAGCATTGTGGAATATTATTGGTTGCTGCTGCAACACAACTCCAGAGCAACAGGTGTTCCCTTAGCTGCAGAGTTCAGAGATTGCCTCTGCTTGTGGCTTGTGCTTCCTTTTAAGCCAGGAAATGCTCCTGGAAGGTTCAGATGTGCCACCATCTCACCCAGACAATCCATTTCCCTTGGGAAAGGCACAAGCAGGCTGAGAGGGAGGGAAACGGGTTTCCTTCTCCTCTGGCAGAAGGGAAATGAAGACCAGCTTAAGCAGAGAAAATTCCCCAGTCTCCTCGCTGCCTTTCTGCATTTGAAAGCAATAGCAGCAGACTGCCTTAGGAATGGGATTGCAGTTGCAGCTGTCTGGGTGCTGTGCATGGAACACATTCCTGATGGGAGCTGGAGAAATGGAGGAGGGCTCCAGAAATGAGTAAGAAAACCATAAAACCAGCAGTCATTAGGAGCTGACAGGCAGCAGATCTGCTTCAATGCTCTGAGCCATGCACCATTATTTAAGAACATTTCGTATGAAGAGGCAATTCATTTGAGCTGAGAACTGCTGTGCAAGTTTGTAAATTAGATTTTTACCCTTAGCTTGATAACTCTAAAATTACTATTTTAAATATTTACAGCCAGTTGCTCCATTATCTACCTGCTCTGGAGATTTGTGTTCTGCCTTCTGAGTCTTATGCAAGAAATTATACATTTGAATATGTTTTTAAACCTAAGAGAAGAAAATCACACATCTTGCTGCTTTTTCTGACATCTGCAGTAAGAACTACAAAGGGGGCAAATTTGCTTTTTCTGGGGTTACTTCCTGGGCCCCAACTATGCTGGAGAAAGGTCTGCCAGAGTCACAGGGAAGAGTTGTTGAAGGACATAAGGGAAGTCAGGGTTCAAAACCTGGCAGAAAATTAAAGGTGGCAAATCAAATATTTGCCTGGATCTTACAGCACTGTACAATATCTGTATTTGATGCAAAGGAAATAAGGTAGAAAAGAAATCCCCAGATTTCCAGTTTGTGGTCTCCTTCAAAAACATCCCTTTCCTCAGGCCCCTGTTCTTGTCCTGTCTGTACTTCAATCCCCCAGCCTCGCTTTGTGGTCATGAACAAGAGGAGCTTGAAAGGCTGGCTTAGAGTCACAGTTTGGGCTGGAAAGGACCCTAAAGACCACCAAGTTCCAAGCCCCTGCCACGGGCAGGGACACTTCCAGTGGATCACCTGCTCTGTAATAACTTTTCACAGCAAACATGAGGCAACCAATTCCTCTTTCTTCAACAGACTGCCTTGAATAACCTCAGCTTTGCTATTGGGTACAAGTGTGCAGGTGCTGCCAGCATCTCTCCCCTAGGACAGGTAACCAGGTGATTCCCAGAGCAGGTAACCAGGTGATTCCCAGGGCAGGTAACCAGATGATTCCCAGAGCAGGTAACCAGGTGATTCCCATTACAGGTANCCCATTACAGGTAACCAGGTGATTCTCAGAGCAGGTAACCAGGTGATTCCAAGTACAGGTAACCAGGTAGATACCAGAGCAGGTAACCAGGTGGTTACCAGAGCAGGTAACCAGGTGATTCCCATTACAGGTAACCAGGTGGTTCCCATTACAGGTAACCAGGTGATTAACAGGGCAGGTAACCAGGTGATGGATTCCCATTACAGGTAACCCGGTGATTCACAGGGCAGGTAACCAGGTGGTTCACATTACAGGTAACCAGGTGATTCCCATTACAGGTAACCAGGTGGTTCCTCTGCTGAGGTCTGGCTCTGACATCTGAAAAGAGCCCTTGAGCGGAGTGAATGACTTTGGGGTGGGTTGTTCCATGTTTTACTTACATGTGTGTTTGTTTCCACAGAAAAGCTGCCTTCCTCCTACACTTCAGAGCCTGGCAAGGTGCCCCCAGTGCTGGCATTGGGTGTGAGAGGGCCCAGAGCCCTTGGCATCCTGCAGGACATCACCCGTGGCTGTCCCAGGGCACGGAGCCAAGCGGAGCCTGTCGTGTCCCTGCCCCTGCCCAGCCAGGTGCACAGGGAGCTGTGCCTCTGGTTCGGAGGGAGAGCTGCTGGAATCCTGCCCCCGACTGCCAGGTGATGGCCCCGGATGGTTTGGAGCTGCTGTTCCACAGGCAGTGAGCCCTGGAGGCAGGCAGGCACTCAGTGCTCTGTGTCAGCCTTCTAAAGGTCCTGCAGCGCAGGGGTGCAGGGGGAGCAATCCCTCAAGTTTTGTATTTCCGAGCCAGTTATGCAGTCTGCAGAAATCCTTCTCTCTTCTGCAGCAGATTGTAGAATGATGGAATATCCTGAGTGGGAAGGGATTCACAGGGATCATCCAGCCCAGCTCCTGGCCCTGCACAGACACTCCAACAGTCCCACCCTCTGCATCCCTGGGAGCATTGTCCAAACACTCCTGGAGCTCTGGCAGCCTCGGGGCCGTGCCCATTCCCTGGGGAGCCTGGGCAGTGCCCAGCACCCTCTGGGGAAGAGCCCTTCCCTGATCTCCAGCCTGCCCTGCCCTGGCCCAGCTCCAGCTCCTGTTCCCTCAGGTCCCAGATGTGTCAGGCGTGGGACAGTTGCAGTTGCTTCCCATTCCCTGTTCCCTGGTATCCAGGTCTGCAATTCATACTCTTGCAGCAAGATTTGGAAACCTGGTGCTGGAGAAGAGCTGCAAGGCTGTGTGCCAGTGAGTGACCCTTTCCTAGGAGACATCTGGCTTTGCCCTGTGTCCCCCCATATCAACTGATAAAGGGATTCAGTAGGAAAAGGTTCTTTGGAGGGTGATGAGAGAAGTGTGTGAAGATGAAGGGTGGCTTATAAACCTTTAACTGCATGAGAAACTCTGCTGCAGAAAGCTCAGACAAGGCCCTGCACCTGCAGGTTCTGGAGAGGTTTTTAGGGATCCTGCCTGATCCTGGGGGCAGGGTGGCACAGTCCTGGCAGCAGGCTGGAGGTGAGATCCTCTGCAGTGCTGTCAGTGGAGTGGCAGAGCTCAGCCACGTGGAATTAACCTGAGGGTTGCTGTGGAGGATTGTGTGTCAGAGTTCAGCTCTGCTCAGCCACGACCAGCGATTCTCATCATTTTTATGTTTAAGATGTGAAAAAAAATCAATTTGGCCAAGTTTCATTCTCTTTATTTGTTTATTTTCCTCAGGGATGCTTTTTCCCTCTTACAAAGATGATGAATTCTGCTCCTCTGGTAGAACTCAGTCCGGAGCAGTGCTACATCCTAAATAATGCACTTGTCTTTCTCCTAATGCTGGTAATTTGGTCTGTTGGGAGGCAGGAATACAAACTGCAGCTCAGATTGCCCTTTTCAGATGAGACTTGCAAATGCTGTGGGCTCCTGGGAGTGAGCAAGCAGGATATGTTCCAGCCAGCTCCGTGGTGGTGGCAGGGGATGAGGCAGGTTTGCCTGAGCAGCCTGAGCTCACAGTCCCAGCTAAAACTGTTCCCAGACAGTCCCTGGCTTTCAACCACACCTTCTGTTCACCCTGCCCCGATTGGGTCCTTTCAGATGTGCAGGAATGTTGTGGAAGTTTCACTGGCATGAACAGCCCTGCCAGACTGGATTGTGCTTGTTGCCTAACACGAACCCTTCAAACTGGTTAAACTCAGCCTAAAGAACCCAAAGTGAATAGCAACTAGGATGTGTCTGTGGGTGGGAAAAGCTCTGCTAGTGCAGCCTGACATATTTCTTGATTCCCAGATTTCTTTGCCAAGCTGGCTACTTTGCATTAGCTACTTTTAATTGAACACAGAGAGCCTCCGGGGGAGTAATATGAAAAGATGTTCAGTCAGAGAGACCTTGATGCAGTTCATGTCACAGACAAGGGATTGAAATGGCTTTTCCAGTAAAGCAGTTTTACCAGAGAAGCTTCTGTGGCCTTGGATTTGTCACAGAAAGAAGGTTCCAGTCAGAACCTTTTAATATTTTTCATTTAATATTTATCATTTTTCTGCAGCTCTCCTAGTCCTTCATCAGCTGGGGCAGGAGCAGATGAAGAAAAAGTTGATCTCCGGGGCTTGATGCTGCCTCGACCTCCAGCTATGCTTGTCTCAACTACCAAAGGTCAGTGTTAGGAAATGGAATTTGAGGGTTTATGGTTCTCCTTCACTGATAACATCACTTTACTCCAGCCCACCTAAGGCAGTTCTGCCTCCCTGGATTGCTCAGGGCTGTGATCTGGCCACTTCTGGAGCCAGGAATGAATTTCTAGTGGCACACTGTTGCCTGAAATGAAGCAGCAGAGGAGTGGCACCACCTCATCCTCCTCATGGGAGCAGCTGCTGGAGTCCTGGGGTCTGCTTAGGTGTCACTGGAGGGGGAAAAAAGAAACAAAAAACCACTGCATAGGAAATCTCTGCACAGAGGGGCCTGTTCATCAAAGAAGCAGTCACATGAAGACCTAGCAGAGTCCTTAAACTGCTTGTTTACTGATCAGAGATCATCTGCCTCTCGTGCTGAAAACTGAATATTACAATCAGGGGAATTAAATGGTTAAGGCTTCCTTTAGGGCTGGACTGACCACCCAGTCAGAAAGGAGAGAACTTCATGGGATTAATATCAACGGGTTATCACCTGCTTCCACTCACATCCCCATTTTCCCTTTGTAGGAGCAGTGTTCAGCTCCTGGATTTGTACCTAACCAGCAGCAAACTGTGCCCAAGGGACACCTGCCAAGGCCTTGCCTGGCTGAAAGGTGTTGGGGTCCTGCTGGAAAGGCCAACATCCCCTGGAGTGGGCCTGGACAGCACAGCGGGGGTGCAGGGGGTTTTTGGGCAATGCTCTCAGAGCTCTTGGCTGCTTTGTGCTGCCCCAGTTGAAGGTGGTTTCACGGGAATGAAGCCTGAGAGGAGCAGAAGTTCAGCAGCTGTCAGGGAGGAGATGGCAGAAGGAAAGCAGGATTAGAGTGACAGAGAAAGAAGACACGGGGAATTACATTGCCAAAGGAAAGAATCCATGAGAAAAGGATGAAAGCATAAGGCAAAAAGATGAAAAAGGAGTGGAAGGGAAGGAAAATAGAGAAGGGAGAAAGGAAAAAACCAATTTTGAGACAGTTTTTCTTCTTTTGGCACATGTTAACTCAGGTAGTTTGGCAGCCAGCCCTTGGCTCTGTTATTTGGGATTGGGATTGATGGCAGCTGGTGGCTACTGATGGAATGAGTCACATTTGCTGCCTCCCCTTCCTTTTATGGCCACTAATGATTCACATTTGCTGTGGGCTGCTGAGTTCCACCACACCACGTTCCATCTGCACTGAGCCTCAGAAGTCACTGTCAGGCTTTGCTCTGGCAAGAGGAGCTGAAACTCTGCTCTGGGAGCAGACACCCTTGGGGTTTTCAGGAAAAGAAACAATCACTGACTCCTTCCCTCAGCTCCTCTTGGAGACAGGAATATTTACCCATGCAGAGCAGAGGTAGACCTGCCCCTTCTGAGTAATCAGAGTTCTAGTGACCAAGCAGATATTCTTGTTGATTTGGGATATGTGTGTGCAAAAAATGTTTTTTTAAAGTGTTATCAGCTGGAGAGGAACCAAAATCTTCCCGCCAACAATCTTAGATTTTGACAGTTCCCAAATCATGAATATGGCTAAAAGCCAGTGTTAAAGCCAGAAAGCCAAACTGAGATTTTAGGCAAAGAACCCCCCTGCCTGTTCCATCCTTAGTGACAAATGCAAGGTTTCCCTTGTTTTGGTGCTGTTGCTTTGAACTACCAGGCTGAGCTTTGGCAGGACAGATACCCTTATCACAAAGTCTAGAATAAAAAGAAATATTCACTGTCCTACCCTCAAAATCAATTGGGACACAGAGAAAAATCCTCCAATCTCATTAAATCAGTTGATTAAAGCTACGAGAAATTACTGGGGCAGTGCAGAGGAAACCCAGGTAGAAGTGGTACTGAGGATTTGTTTTCAGAGCTCACTCTTGGCAGCTCATGGAGATCTGAATATACATTGTAGGGATAAAAAGGCTGTGTTAGGACTAAGAAAGTGTAATAATGGAGGTCATGGTAAAAACCGAGAGCTCAGGCAGGATCAGAGGCTTCAGGGAAAAGTCTTGAGCTCGTCTCACAGTGCTAAAGATGTGGGGGCTGCTCAGGAGGCCTTGGAGGCTCTTTCTCCTGAGCTTGCTCAAGGTTGGCAGTGAGCCTGGGATTCAGCTTGGAAAACAGGAGTCTAAAACCCCAAGGTTCTAACCCAGGGTAAATTCCAGTTGTGTCTACAATCTCATGTGCTGGGATGAGGGATTCGAGGAGAGCTCGAGCAGCCAGACCTGGTGGAAGAGGATTGGGCAGGACAAGGCAGGCCGGTGCCATTGCCATGATGTCCAGGGAACCTGTGGGGCCCCAGGTGGTGCCAAACCAAAGGTGAGATCACAGGTGGTCCAGAGCTTCAGGAGCTTGTGCCACAACACAGGTCTGGGATGAAGGTTAAAGGCAGGAACAAAGGAGGGACAAGAGGAAGCAGAAGGTGGTGCTGAGCAGGATTGCAGAAGCAGCTGCAGGCCGAGACCACCAGTAACAGCAGAGAGGAATGAGAGCAGAGAGGAATGGCCAAACTGCTTAATGCTCTTTGGAGAGGACAAATTGACCCAGAGCAGATAGTTCTTGTTGCCCTGTTTGGTCACTCAGAGTGTGGTCAGGCTTACAGGGCCAGGGCTGCACTGGGACAGCTCCCACAGCCTGGCCAGCACCGGCACACGGCGTGTGAGCAGCTCCCACACCTGGGGAGACAGGCTGGCTCATCTCAGTTGATGATTCATAAAGATATTACTGATGATGCCATGAGCTTCCCCACGCTAGGCTGGCCTTGGATTGCAGTCATGGTGAGCTGGATGCAGCAAACAAACCATAAAACACAGGGTCACTGCTCGGGATGAAGCTGTTTGCTTCAAGGTGGAGGCAGCTGCTGTGAGAGCTGCCTTGCATTGATACCACAGCTCCTGTGACAATAATATGCTGTTTTTCTTGCCCTTTCTTTGATCTAGGGGACATCATTCTGCTGGTGTCACCTGTGGTACCTCCACGTGCCTATGGGGCTGTGCTTTCCACCTGTGCCCGCCGGGGCTTTGTGCTGCAAGGACTGCGCCGGCTCCAGCTCTCAGCACAGCAAGCCCTTATGCTGGGCATGACAGCAGAGCAGGTACTGTGCCCTTTGTGCCCTGGGTTACCCCTTGTTCTGCAGCTAATCGTGCCAGCACTCCTCCAGTAACTGCTCGAGGACACCCATTCTCTCTTTTCCAGCTCTCTGTGTTCCTGCGAGTGGTGTTCCAGCTGCTTTCAGTGCTGGCTTTTTCTCTAGTAGGAAAATCCCACAAAGCCTTGGCCTCTCATGGAGAGCAGGAGTGTAAATTCATCATCCTACTCCTACCAAAACAAACGTGAATTTTGCCATTGCTGTCAGAATAAGCAGGAGCTGGCAGTAGCCCTGTGAACCAAAATACCGCTCTCCGATCTGCAAGGGTGGTTGAGGAGAAGAGCCTTCACTAACAAACTGATATTTGATTGTGTACTTCACAGTCCCTCTGGGCCTTTCTGCATGAAGTCCTCTACTTCAGTGCATTCCAGATGGGTTTCACAAGGAGCTTTCAAAAATAACTTTTTTTTTTCCTGTGAAGCTCTGCCTAACATGGTGATAGGTTTGAGGTAAAGTGCGCTTGGCATTTTGACAAGTCAGCCTAAGGAAACAGCAATAATCACAAATGCAAGGTTGCAGTCAAACTTAACATATGCAAAAAGTCCAGTGCTGCACCTCTTACATTATAAATCCCACAGGAATCATAGGACACCTTCTCTCACAAAGGAGTGGACCCCTCACTTCAAATCATCATGCTGAGGGTTCTTTGCTATGTCAGTCAGGAAATGCATCATTTTGCAAACCAAACTCTAGAAATCCCCTTTTTTTCTGTTCGTTCTGTGATCAGGCCTAAGGAATAACAATGTCCCTGCCCATAATATTTTGTAGAATGAATATAACCTATTTATGGAATACTACAGCCCAAATAGACAGATATTTGGAGCATACTGCTAAGTGACCATTAAGGAGTTAACAGCAGCAACCGTTGCTCCAATGTGCTGTTTGGAGCTAAAATTTCTGAAAATCATCCCTTCATTTGGGACTCCAGATAATGTTTGAGTGACTTAGGAGGGTACCACGTATCAGCTGAGTTACAATTGCTGTGATTTTAGCCCAGCCCAGCTGCAGGGCAGAATGATTTTGTGTTAAGCCTCTTCCCTGAGTTTAAATTAAGTTTCTGTGTCTCAGGAAAAGATGACGCAGAACACCCAGATATTGGAGTTCCTACGGCTCAGTGCTGAGCTGTATCTTGTTATGCCATTGTAATTTATCTATTTGCTTGAGCCCTATAGTAATTACATCTGGATTTAGCAGTCTAATCTGCCCCTCACTATTTCAGATTGCTGTCTTTTGCCCTGGCAAGAGTTCAGGCTCACCTGCTGGTCCTGCAGGAGGAGCAGTCCCTGCTGCACCCCGCAGGCACTGCCTGGTGCTGCTGCTGAGGAAGGAGAACGCCAGACATCACCTCCCTGCCTTGCTGACAGGTAAAGCCTGCCCTGCCCAGCAACCTGGGAAAGAGAGTTTGCATTTCAGTGTGTGTGAGTTCCACATTAGCAGTCCAACCACAGCTGCACAGTGCAGGGAATATTTAGTGGGAATATCAAGGCCTGCTCATGTTGCTGTAGGAATCTCCAGACCAACGTGTGAATCAGTCACTACTACACATCGAACAGAGCTGCCTGACCTTTGCCAGTTGTTTGATCTTTAGCTCTGGAGTCCTCTTGAACTTAGAATCACCGAGTAGTTCCTCGTGGAAGGGGCCTCAGAAGGCCTCTCATCCAACATCCTGCTCAGCAGAGCATCAGCAATGAATTCCATCAGGATTCTCAGGGCTTTTTTTCTGTCAGGTCTTGAAAATCTGCGAGGACAGAGATTCTCCTGCCTCCCCGGGCCTTTGTTCCATCATTATGGGAAATGTTTTTCCTTTATGTGAAGTTGCAAGCTCCTGTCTGGATTTGTGAGCCTTGTCCCTGGACATTTCCAAGCTGGGCCTGACTTTGGCATCTCACACCCAGCACAGGGAGGTGTTGTTGGGGCTGTACTGTTCAGGGCCAGCAGCTAGATTTCAGATGATCCTGTGGGTGCCTCCCAGCTCAGGACTTGCTGGGATTTTATGGCCTCAATCACCTCCTCTCAGAAACTCTTTTTGCCCAGAGAGGTAGGGTAGCCAAAATACAGCTGTGCCACTGAGCCTGAGGGCAGCACCTGATCCTATCAGCCTCACCTTCGAGTCCTGCATCCTTGTGACTTCCAAGCACCCCAAAGGTAACTCATTTTGTGTGTAGGGACTGCCAAAAACCAGCCAAGTTGCTGCCTTAAATCTTCTTACTTGAGTTGCTGTTTTCTTAAGGATCAGTTGACATCGACCTCAAGTGGGGAAGATCAGAGGCAACAGCAGTGGTCAGGAGGGAACAGAAATCCTGCCCTGCTTGGCTCTTCCCAGGAAGGGATCACTGTGGGTGACCCTTCTGTTAACACCATCCCAAACAGCCCATGATGGAGACATTCATCCACAGCCCAATTGCTTCCTTTAATTTATCCACAATAGAAAGAACATTTAGGGGTCTGGGGAGGAAACAATGACAATTCAAATAGTCCTGGGCTTTTTCTCCTGAGACTATCACAGAATGTTCTGAAAACATGTGCAGACACAGAGGATTAATCATGGCACAGTAATTACAGCCCCATGTCACCTGCTGCCTCTGCACCCAAGGAAAGTTGCTCATTAAAAAGTGCAGATTCTGCTGCTTCCCTCAGTGCCGCAGATGATGTTTTGTGTTCATGTTTTGCACAGGGAAATTTCCACTAGAAATACATAGGTGGGGCTGGAGCAAAGGGCAGTCTGGAAAGGTGAAATATTTTCCCTCATGGCAGAGAACTCTGGGTTTTTCCCTTTGTTTGTGACGGATTTTGCAAATGCCTCTTTCCGTGTGTTCTGTGCTATTTTCATCAGTCCTGTACTGCAGAAAGACACCTTAGTCCATATTCCCGAGCCCTGGAGAGGGGAAGCTGATATTTTTTCCACACAAGCTTTGGTTTGGCCTCTGGGAAGTGAAGAATAGCACCAAGATTGGAGTAGGGTAAATACCTCTCTAAGAAGTTTTGCATTTGTGATCAATATGAAAAGCGGTTGCCTCTTCAAGGTCTTGAACACTGTTCAGTTTTCAAAGCAAGTTAAAACTCCACCATTATTCCTGCAATAGAGCAGATAAATAGATGGGTAAGGATCTCTGTCCTGAGGTTCAAACACCATACATTTTTGTCCAAGCTTTACTTTCTGCCATGCCCTGAGTTTGAATAAACAACAGGCAATACTGCTGGGACAGTGATGGCCCATTTTTGGTGCCTCACTCCTTCTGAATTTTGAGAAGCAGTTGATTGTCAGTGGCACATTTGACATCCAAGCTTTGCCATCAGCCTCTAGCACCAATAATCCATTTCCCATGCTCCACTACAGTGAATTTTTGACAGGCTTGTACGGTAGGAAGCAATCAAATGTGTACAAAGTAATTTAAAAAATAGAAAGCCTTTAAAACTGTGGCCTGAAACATTATTACAGAAGGCTGAACTAATTGTTGTGGAAATGTACTGTATGCAACACCTTAATGCACTGCCTGTGCACAGCCCAGCTCTTTGGAGGGAGAATGGGAGCTGAGAGATTGTGGCTTTAAGTACTTAGTGTCTGTAAAAGTGGTGTGGAACGGGACATTTTTCAGGCTGGAAATCACAGGAGCAGAATGATGTCTCTGTTCAGGCCTGTCACCCCAGCAGCACCTCCCTGCCCACGGGGGCCCTGTGGGATGCAGGACTCTGGCCTCCTGCCTGGAGGTGTGAGACACCTTGAGGGCCTCCACGTGAGCGCTGGGCTCAGATTTGGGACTCTTCCTAGTGGACGCCACCTTATTTAAGATATTTATTCTAATTCAGGAAAATAGTAGCAGCATCTGTGCACTTGTTCCACATTTCAGTTCCCCGCAGGAGTTAGAAGGGGATAGAAACAACTGGGTGCTGCTGAGAACCCCAGAGGAAGCTGTGGGCCAGCCTCAGTTTTCAAGAGCTCCTTGCCCCTTTTGAAGTGGTTCCTGTGATTTTGGGCAGAGGAGATGGTTAGGTGTGTTTGGTGTCTCGGGTAAGCTCAGTCTGCAAGGGAGCTGTGGCCAGTGACTCAAACATTTGCTAGCAGAGTGTTTTCACATCAGGCTGAGCAGAGCCCTGCCTTCCTCACGTTTCCTCCTGTTCCGAGCACAGGGCTGATGGATGAGCTGGCAGAGCCAGGCCTGGGCAGCGGGCACAGCGGGCACAGCATCCCCCCTGCAGCTGCTGGAGCAGCCCCATCCCTCTGCTTCCACGGGGCTCCCTACGCCGAGGAGCTGCAGAGCCTGGGTACGTCTGGGCTGGGAGCTGCTCTGGCCTGGCTTTCACAGAGCTACAGAGCCTGGGTACATCTGGGAACTGCTCTGACCTGGCTTCTACAGAGCTGCAGAGCTTGGGTACGTCTGGGCTGGGAACTGCTCTGACCTGGCTTTTACAGAGCTGCAGAGCCTGGGTACATCTGGGAACTGCTCTGGGCTGGCTTTTACAGAGCTGCAGAACCTGGGTACATCTGGGCTGGGAACTGCTCTGGCCTGGCTTTTACAGGATCACACACCCAGGGAATGCTTTGCTTTGGGAGGGACCTCAAAGCTCATCTCATCCCATCCCCTGCCATGGGCAGGGACAGCATCCACGAGACCAGGTTGCTCCAAGCCCCGTCCAGCCTGGCCTTGGACACTTCCAGGGATGGAGCAGCCACATTAACAAGGGATTTTCCTGAGTAAAACCCTTAGGAATATGCTTTTTGTCTGTAATAGCTCATTTACTGTTCTGCTGCCAGTCAATCACAGTGTCTCTCGTGGAAGAATCAATGGAAATCAAAATGAAAATACCTTTTTAAAGTAAATTAAAAGATACATGCAAAAAGAAATTATTCAAGTGTGACATCGTAACATCCAATTAAGCCTTAATTAAGATATTTAAGGATTAATAGCCAATCAATACATATTTATCGCCATAGTTTCAAGAGAAGTCAAAATATTAAAATGGGATAAATTGGTGGTTGTGTGTAAAACTGGAAGGTGCTGAAGTGATAAATGCTGGCAGCTATGGTTCTGTAAGTGCAGAAAAGGCACTTTCCAATTTCATTTTACTCAGATATTCTTCATTTCAGTTTGTACAGTTGTATTCACTTTGGTAACGCATTCATTCAAAGCTGGGAGATTGATAGGATTTCAAACAGCAAGGAAATGGGTTTTCTGTTCTTAATCTATGATTCACATGGGTGAGTCTTAAACCTCCTAGTTCTGTACACTTGGAGTAAAAAAAAAACCAGATGTTTATTTCACTAGCTACAGGTTGTGGGTTTTTATGTGTTCAGCAAGTTAATTTAGTTTCATTTAATTGCTTGAAAAATTGGATGCCAGGACTTTGAGTTAAAATATATTGCTCTCCAAACCCGAAGTGACACTAAATCCTAAGGAAAAATAAAAATTAAATGCAGGTCATTCCCCATTCTCTAGCATTATTAAATGTTATAATGTAGGAATAAGTAAGTAAATAAATGTTTATTGATACGATTGCTTAAATAATGATGTAGTGAATCCGTACAGAACAAACAGGGATTTCTGATGGGCCAGGGATTCTCCAGGCTGTGCTATTCCCAACAGGACTGTGGATTTAAGCACAGTGTTACAGCAGTCCCCAAATTAGCTCCTAGTTGTGTGCCCTGCGATGTCCTAGAAAGCAAAATGAGGTATTGATTTAATGTGAAATCAGTCATTAGTTATCAACCCAAAACTGGTGCCTTAAATCATTTTGGTACAGATCTATCAACTCTGCCTAATGGTGTGAATAAGGATATCAAAATTACAAGGGAATATATTTGCTTTACATGGCAAAATGTAATTCCAGGGAAGGACTGGGACTAATTAGAGGGGATTTGCTGTGTTAATATTCCTCATTCAGGAGGCTTTTCCTGAGCTGCAGTGTGAGGAGACAGTGAAATGCTGGTTGGGATTTATGCAATTCCTTCCCAGCAAAAAGACTGAGGTCTGTTTTCATGGGGTAACAGTTCTGTTTTGATCTCCCTGGGCAGGAGGAAACCTCAGCGCGGTGCCAGAGCCCCGTCACATCCCTCTGGATTTTCTGTGCCACCGAGCTTATGCTGCTGAGGCCGGGATGGAGCAGGTGGTGATGCTGACAGTGGTTGGGATGCAGGCTCTGAAGAGAGCTGGAGAGCTCCTCCAGCACATCCTGCAGCCTGGCCTCGGGGATCAGTCTCGGAGTGCAGGTGATCCCAGCTCTTGGGCAGGGCTGGAGACCTTGGGCTGCAAAGTTTATCCTGGGTAGCTCTTCTTAGCATAGCAGGAGCATCATGGAAGATGTGGTGAAGGGGCCTCAGGAAGAACAGGGTTCATTGTTACCTGCCTAAAGAGCTGAATAATTTATCTTGGTTTGTTATGGGGAATCACAAACAGCTCAGGTGGGCATAGTTTGCTTCAGAGAGCATCAGACGAGTTCCAAGAAGTGCTTGGGCTTGCTGAGCTTTTATGTAACACAGAGCATGGTGTCCCCCCCTGAGCACTGGGAGGTAAGGCTGGGCTGGAACTGGGACAGGAATTTGGGAGCCACAGGCTCTGTTGTGTCCAGTGTCAGCCTTGGTGAGCAGAAGCGAGGCGCTTCACGGCTGCACGCTCCGGTTCCCCCGCGCAGGAGCAGCGCTGCTATCCCCACACTGGGTGCTCACACGTGCATGAAAAGGGCTGTCAGGCCCGAGGCAGGACAGGGAGTTCATGCAATTTCATGTGCAGGTTGCACTGAAGTGTGATAACACAGCAGGGCACAAGCCTGCCCGTCTTACACGGTGTTGTATCCAACTCTCCCAAAACTATGTTGAAATACTACTTGAAATCCTATGAAGTTCTGTATCTGAGATCTGAGCCAACAGAAACTTCCAGCACTCATGGGTTGAGCCCTAAATACCTTGCTACAGAAGACAACTTTACAAACCCAACAATACTGTGAAACTACTTTAGAGACAAGTCAGCACTCTGCTGGAGTTTGTTACTCTGATGAACATTGCTGGAAGTGTTATGAGAGGTGCTAAAGGATCCATAATTATGGATTATGCTGTGCCAAGCCACATTGTTATAGTGTACTCTCAGTGATTCCCTTTCAACTCTCCTCCATTAGCTGTGCTCTCTAATCAAATCATGGCACTTGCTCCCTGTGGCTCCCTGTTGATTTCCCAGACAGCTCTTTTTTTGTTCTTCACTGTAATGGCATTTCTTAGCATTTGCATCTTGTGGGTTTTCCCAGTATATTCCTATATTTGCATTACAGTCCGTTCTGGATGAAACAGAAGTCAAACCAGCATTGGAACTTGTGTAGGGAAAAAATCAATGTGAAATAAAATATTTGTGTCCGAAAGAAAGCACAGCCTCTACGAAACACATGTTGCTGTCTGGTGCTAGAAACATTTTTCTTGACTTGCAGGAGAGCCTGATTCAGGATTTGAACTCCTGGGCCTGAAGTGGCTGCCCCATCTCACTCGGTGCCAGGCCAGGGAAATAACCCCTTTCGAGGCTGGGGACACTCACTGGCAGAGGAGCCTGGGCACGCTGATGTCCAGCCCCGTCCTGGTGTGTGCACTCCGGGCCATCGACGCCTTCCGAGCCCTTGGAGCTGCCCTGAAGGGATGGGCACAGGGCAGGGACAGCCTCAGCACGGGTGACAGCCTCCCACAGGCACTAATGGCCTTGACCCCAGAGGTGACCTTCAGGCAAGCCATCCTCTTCTTCACAGAGGCAGATTTGGTACCTGGTAAGGCACGTTTTTACTGTCTGTGTTATCCTCGGGTATAGGGTGTGTGGGCATTGATTGAACGTGGACAAAGGAATCCAGTGCTGGGGGTTTTCTCAGGCACAGAAAAACTTAATAATGTGGGGGTGAATTCTGTGCTTGGCTGAATTAAGATGAGGCAACGAAACCAGCAGGAGCCAGCTGAGGTCATCTACAAGGTGGCCTATTTAATTAATGTGGCTGTGCTTGGCCTGCTGCCCTTTCTGATGATCTTGAGGTGCTCCATAAGTACTAATTAGATAGCAGAGCAATTGGCAGGATCAGTAAATAATACCATGCATTTTAAACCCTCTCTATAAGAGAAACTGAAGAACAGAGCCCAAGAGCTCTCCCACCTAAATGTGGGCCCCTAATTGCGGTGCCAGACTTTCAGCTTGATGCCTCAGCCTTGCCCTGTGCTCAGGGAGATGGAGGTGTGACCAGTCTGTAAGAGCAGAAGAAAACAGATTTCTTGAGAATTTCGTTTTATCCTGGAGGAGAATGAAGAGAGGAATGGAGACCTTTGCTGTCAAAAGCTTCCCAGAGTTCAGTGATGTGTGCCAGCATCGATCTTTCAGCACAGTAAATTTGATAGTTTCCTCCTGTAGCAGGAAATGTATAGCCATGCCTCTTAAAACTAAATCACTGTGCAGACTGTGGGGTTATTGATACTGGATGGTTTAGAGCAGCAGACTACAAGCTCCCACTGTTTTCTTTTAATGTGAAATATTCAGAGAAGAATTGGGGCTGCCTGACTCCTCACACCCAGAGAGAAACTGTTCTGAGCCTGACAGTTTCTGGCAGGGAGTTGGAACAAGATGGTCCCTTCCAACCCAAGCCATTGTGGGGTTTTATGACTGTTCAGAAGCAGAGAGAAATCAAAGATTGTGGTAACACCATGTATCAGCTGAGAGGGAGTCATGCAGTCCCATAAGTGCGTTTGTGCTTTGAATTTACAGCTCTTCCTTTATCTTTCCTTGGGGAAGAAAAGTCCTTTGTCATCAACACAAACTTAGACACTTGTGTCAAACCCACTGTGCCTGTGTAGTGTGCAGTAACAAATTGGCTTTGCTGAATACCAAGAAGAAAGATTTGTCTGGGAAAAGATCCTGGGTTTAGGCTCACACAGGTTCAATTTGTCAGTGAACTGTGGGGGTGTTCTCTGTGAGACTGGCAAGCAAGAGGAGGAGCCTTCACAAGAAAAGGCATCAGACATCCCAAAGTGGTGTCCAAAACTGTAAGAATTCATGCACTGCAGCCCTTAATTGAAGTTACCTTGAGATGGAAAGGTGGGATAAGAGGAGAGCAGAGCTGTGAGCTCAGTTTATTGAGGGAGGTTGTAATGGCAGTGCCAGCCTTTCCCACCAAAGCCACTGTCAGGAACAAAGGAGCACAGCTGAGGCACAACTTCAGCACCCTGCACTATCTCTTTTATAAGGTAATTCCATTTTTTCCTTGTGTTTTTATTGTTGGGGGAGGAACGGAGAGGCCTCTGTGCTCAAGAACAGCTCTTCAATATTTTGTAGAACAGGTTGAACATCTGCCCTGCTAAATAAAATTACCTTTGTCACCCTCTAGCCCCAGACAGTGAAGGTTTCCCATCTGTGAATCCATAAAAATACCTGTCCCTCCTTTTCCAGATGCAGAACACTGCCCTGCTGTGAAATACCTGCCACCACGTGGCAGGAGCTCCAGGACTGAAGAGAAGACCGCAGGTAAGCACCAGTTGCCTCCTGGAAAAAAAAAACAAGTTATCTTAGACTCTTAAATAGGTTGAAGAAAACTGTATGTCCTCTGTCAGAGCCACTGAAATGGGATTAATAAACCTTTGGTTAGACATCCTAATCCCAGGCAACTGGGAAGGAAAGGCCAGCTGGGTCCTCCTGGTGCTGGGGGAAGGTGGGAGTTTTGTCACATCATTTCTTCTCCACAGTCCTGGGAATGACCTGCTGAGGGATGGTGTGGAAAGTCAGCAGGAAGAGTAATTCATGGCAGCTCTTTAGTAGCCTTTTGCAGGTGTAGATCCCAGAAATGATGATTTTCATGATGTTTTAGAGAGGTGAAATCAGAGCAGAAAGTGCATTTCCTATGTCTCAGATGAGATGTCTCTGTTTTCACATCCAAGTGTCACCATGGGATTCCCAGATCCTGGAAGTCCTTTCAGATAACCCCAGCACACAAAAAGAAGCTGGTGCTGGGAGGATGTGAGCTAAAAAGTTATGAGACGAGGCAAGGACCTTAGGGCTGGTTCCACCTGCTGTTTGTGCTCTTATTATTGCAACAAACATGTGGAAAGAGAAAGAGGTCTCGTTAGAAAAAAAATACTTTGGCTAAATACCTTCCAGATACATTGCCCTAGAAAATAGATAGACATGGATTTTGGACAGGAATAAATACAAAAAAAAAAAAAAAGTATTCTGTTTTGAAAAACAGATTTTAGTTTTCTCTTATCTACCTTGCACGTCACAGTGGCTAAACTTGCCAGTCACTGGAAAAGGAAGTCTTTTATCAATCTGATGCAGGATTCCCCTCACTGTGCCCTAGATCTGGATAACTTCTCTATTCACATGTGCCTGAAGTGCCTTAATTTTCCTCACGTCCCCAGGTCACTGCAGGTTTTACATTAGACTGAAGGAAACATTTTTCTATTGGCTTTTGCTGTAAGTTCTGATTCACAGACTGCTTTCATCCTGCTCTGCTCTTCTGAAGAACCACTGGAGCAGCCACTCCTGGCTGGTTGGGCAGTGCCAGGGAGGTTTTATCAGCAGTACTCAGGATCCACAGCACTTCTTTGTTTCTGAGAGAGCAGCAAACAAAACACCTGAGCTCTGGGAACACCAGAAACAGGGCAGCATCTGACTTGACTGTGGAATATTAGGAGCAAAAATAGGTTTAAAACCGCTGTTAACCATTGGCTGAAATCTCACAAAAGGTAACCAAGATCCAGCATGATTTAGGACTTGCAGTCCTGATCATCCTGTGCTCCTGGGATTACTGAAGAAGGGGGAAGTGTGACCCCTCCCAGGGTGTCCCAGGACATCTGAAATCAATCCATCCACGTCCCAGTGTAACACCCTAAAATATCAGTGTGTCACTGTAATGTTGGCTGCTTTGTGTAGAGATGATGGCACAATTCTCAGATTGTCTCAGAGCACGCAAAACTCACTCAAATCTGCTTCTCTTCTTCAGTGGGTGAGAGCTGGAGGTGCCGAGCAGAATCCCTGTTTTCCTACCTGCAGGCAGGTGAGAGAAGAGCAAATGGAAAAATGTGGTTTCACAAGGACTTGGTGGAATCAAATCATCTGGATGTGCCAGCCCAAAACAAGCAAAAGGATTATATCAACATTTTCCTTAGGCTGGAATCCAGGCAGTGATGCACTCTAAGCATAACAGGAGATGCGGTATCTGCTTGTCTTGAGTTCACACTTATTTGAAGTCACACCTATCTGAAGTATTACCTATAAATACCATATAAACTAAGCTCTATTTTCACAGTTAGGCTGTGAAATCAAAACCAATGTAATAACTTTTTCGGGAGGCAAAAAGGAAAGGATTGTGAGGAACGGATCTAAAAATATTACGAAGTAAAGAAACATAATGAGGACCAGGAAAACTGGGAAAGGCTCTGAACAGCCAGAACTGGAAATCAGGCAGGTTTGAGTGCTGCCAAACAGGTACCTCTGGTAATTCATGATCAGCAGAGATTGTTCCATTGGTAATTAGTGGTATTTTCTCTAATTCTTGTTACTTAAAATCACTGAGGAGAGAAAGCCAGCTCTGGGTGGCAAGGTGTCTTTGACCAAACCAAGCTGGCAATCCTCCTGAAGTGTTTAAAGTCCCTAAATATGCAGCAGGTAGTGGCTCACACAGCAGAAGAATGAGACTATCTGCCCAAAAACGTAGCAGATGGTGAGGAAAACATCTGGAGGCCACTGAGAACTTACATAACACACATGGGTGAGGTTGCTGAGGTGCAGCCCAGCAGCTTCCTGCACTTCCAGGCTGTTGCTATGGAACCTTTCTGTTCAGGAATGATGTGAGGCAAACAGCACATCTGTAACAGGAGGGCTCCCTGCAGCACAAGAGTTAAGTTTCCATATTGAGTGGGGAGGAAATAATCTTGGTTTTTATTTTTGATCCTGTGTTTCTGTGCCATGGATCCTGCTTGTCACCTGGAAATAACAGCGTTAAGTTCCAGGTAGCCTTGTTGATGCTTTGTTGCACTGACATGTGTATAATTAGTGCTGAGGTGTACAGGAAGCAGAAAATGACATTTTTTGTATCCAAAGAGTTCAGCTTGGATCCGTTTCAGCAGCCTGTAGGATGTTCCCCTGTGCTTGGGCTGATTGATGTGGTTCAGCACCAGCAGTTCCTGGGCCTCGCAGACTGGTTCTGACACTGCACTTGCCAATAAATCTCCAAAAGATGTTATAAGGATAAAATATTAACCATACTCTTAGTAGCAAGTGCTTTAGCAAGACTAAAAATTTGAAAATGCTGTCATTTAAAAGCGGAATTTATGTATTTTCTGCCTTTAAATCCATTTTCATCAAATAGGAAAGCTTTCTTGGTCTGGTTTGTTTTCTGCTCCTCATAGTGCTGCACCTTCCTGGCAGCTGTTTTTGCTGGAATGTCAATTTTGGTAAAGACAATTCAGTTCATAATTGGTTTATGACATTAATTGGGACCTGTCAGGGTTGTTAGTGCTGCTCTGAAATATACAGAACACCAGAGTGAGAATGTGATAGCTGCTCGAGGATTACATCACATAATTACCACAGTTCACATGAAAAATGTAACAGGGAATATTTTATCATTCTTAAAACATTAATCTATAATATAAAGGTTTGAGTCTTATCCGACAGCGCTGCCACAAAAACTTTTTGGACCTGCAGCAGATCTCCTTGGGGGAGAAACCTCCAAGCTTAGACCGTTTCAGATATATTTTTAATCTGAAAATCCAACAAAGCCAACCCAAATAAATAAGTGATCCTATATGCCCGGGTTTTTTATGGACTTGTTTTGTTGTGATTTGTGTGAACTCCCTACCAGGTTTCTGCTGACCCCCATCCCCAGCTGCGTGCCCAGGGTAGTAAACAAACCCCGCTGCGTTTCACCGCTTTGTTCCAGGGGCACAGGTTCTCTGCACGGTGCTGCTCATCAAACCCGGTGTCTGGAGCCGCAGGCTGCCGAGGATCCTCTGGAATCTACACCTGGAAAAATTCAGCGTGGTCGGAATGAAACACCTGGAGCTGGGAGCGGCCGCTGCCTCCGCCCTCCTGCCTTGGGAGGTGCAGCAGGTGGGTGAAGGGAGCGGCAGCGCTGGGCTACCTGTGGAGGGGGAAGGGATGAGCTGGGGATAATCCATTCCCGAAAACCCCCCGATTCCCAGCCGGGATTTCGGAGCTGTTGCTGGGAGCGAGCTCTATGGAACAATCAGATCTGTACCTTATCAGCGCGAAGAGAGCTGACACGCTGAGGGCTTCTTTCATCACACGCCATAAAGACGCAGCCCTGGTTTCTCCCGAGCAAAACTTTGGGGAGGAAACGGGCAATACAGACCTCGCAGGAATCTGTTCAGCTCTGCCTCTTTCCCTGCCAAACAGGTGTCCTCTCTTCCCTCCCCCAGGTCATTCCAGGTAGGGCACATCCAGGGAGCACTGGGTTTATTCCACGTGGTTCCAGCTGGGAAAGGCTCCCTGCCCTGCCAGGGAATGCACATCTCTGGGCTGCTGTTACCTGAGATTACACTGCAGGCACAGCTGAACCCTGGGAGGCAGTCTGTAAAAATCACCTGCAAGGACAGGAAATTGTCCTTGCTCGTGTCTAATAGGCAATAAAGAGGGTTCTTAAATCTTAGAGCATTGTGGGGTTGATTAGCTAAAAATAAATGTTTGTTTCTGCTCTTTTATGGCATTAGAAACCTTTTCTTTCCTCAACCTGACGTACCCTGAGTGCAAGGATACTGTGAAAGCCAGGGAACTGAACTCTGGGCATTTGAGAGGAGTTGGATTATTATTTTTTTACTTCCTTTGGGGAAAAACAGTCTGTGTTATTTGATTGCTTTCCTGAAGACATTCAACCACTTGACTTTATAGAAACCAAACGTTTATAATTGATATTGCGCTTGGGTTAAGTTTGGAAAGTTTACAACATTGTCTCCTAGAAATTCTTGATAGAGGCTTCCAGAAGAAAACAGGCACATGCCAAGGCAGTGCTCTGGAACAATTAATACCTTCTGCATGATAGCAGTGAGCACAAGCATCTGAGTTTTAAATATTTACGCTGGCAAGAGAGATATAGTGGCCATTAGGGTTGATGGAGATGTGCTTCCCAATGTTATTTAATCACAGAGCTAAATACAAAATGCCTTTTTCATCATCTGAAAGAGAAAATGTCTTAAAAACCCCAAATATCCTCAGGAAGCGATGCAGATGCATGTGGGGTAAATGTGAGGAGAGGTTGTTTCCTGAAAATTTCCTTGTTTTTGGAGTTCTCCAGCACACCAGAGCAGCTGTTGAGCATTGATTCAGTTGCCTTGAAGAGCTGGTGACTAATGAGTATAAAAATTACCGACTGTTGGGGTTTTGTTCACGGGGAAAAAAGCAGGGTTTGAAAGTGAGGAAGCAAAGAGAACAGTCTGCCTTTGCTGAGGGGGAGCAGGCAGTGGGAAATGCTTTCTGCTGTCCAGGGGCTCCTGCTCCTTTTCAGAACAGCAGGAATGGCTCTCACTGGGGAGGGCTGGGAAAGGCTGAGCTCCCAAGATAAGTAGGGAGATTTTGAAAAAGCCTCAGCAGGCTCCAAGGACTGGGTTCTTTGGAAAATCCGGTGGGTAAGTGGCTCAATGGCAGCCATGGGGGCAGGGCTGTTTTTCCCAGCTGAATTCCATGTACAGCATTTGGATGGGAGGAATATTCATGACAGATCTGCTCCTCGGCTTGTGGCACAATGGGATGCAGTGGTGGGCTTCAAATGAGGCTCCTGATATGGGGCAAATTGCTGGCATTTAGCAGGTCACAGAATCCCAGCTGGGGGAATCCCAGTCGGGTTTGGAAGTGACCTCTGGAGATCACTCAGTCCCACCCCCCTGCCAGGGCAGGGTCACCTGGAGCAGGTGCCACAAGGATTATAGCCAGGTGGGTTTGGGATGTCTGCAGAGAGGGAGACTCCAAGCCCTCCCTGGGCAGCTGTTCCAGGGCTCTGCCACTTTCCATGGAAGGAATTTCTTCCTCATGTGGAGGTGGAATTTCTTGTGTTTTAGTTTTTGACCGTTGCTCCTTGTCCTGTTGCTGGGTACCACTGAGAAGAGCCTGGCACTGTCCTCTGACACCCCTGGAGATATTTATATGGATTGATGAGACCCATGATGAAATGTCCTGTTGAAGAAGGTGGAGCCAGTGTGTCTGTCCCTTCCAGAAGTTCTGTCCAGGGCTTTTTCTCACTTTACCTGGAGCATGCTCCAAAATCCATCTCAGGAGAGCTCCCAAGCACTGGGACGTGCTGGTTTGTTGTGTGTACATAGCAATTGAGAGCAAATCTGGGTTTATTCATTGCAAGCAAGACAACCTCTTATCTCCTTTTCCTTTCTAATGTATTATTTACATGCACTTGACAAATATCTTTGGCAGCACGAGCTCAGCTCCGTGATTGCTTTTCCAACTGAAATAGTCCCTCGGAGCTCAGAGCGGTGCGTGGCCTTTGGAGCACGTGGAAAAACAACTGCTCTGCTCTGCTCTTTGGCGAGGTTATCGAATCACAGGAGTCATAACAAGATGTTTTATCCGCAGTTTAATAATGATTATAAAAAATAAAGGTCATGTAAATAGAGCTGACATTGTCTGCCCAGCTTTCAGCATGGCCTGGAGGTGTTCAGCCAGCGAGGAGCACCTGTTCCCGGCGGGATTCTGCCCAGGGAGGCTGGATCTCCCTTCCCTGCTTATCCAGCAGATCCAGCCCTGTGCAGATTGGAAGTTTGGGCTTTATTTTTGCAGTGGGGCCTGATCTTGCTGTGGGGGATTACCTGATGTGATTGCCTGCAGTAGCAGGTCACTGGACTCAGTAACTCCACGATTCCCTCCAGCCCCATGTTGTGATTCCAGCGGTAAAGGCAGCCGGATAATTCCGCTGCTCTTTAATCCCGTCAGTCCTCCCGAGCCAGCGCTCAGCTGGAACTTCCTCTCAACCCAATTGCTCCCTGAATTCCAGGCAGCTGCACAGGGGCAGCCCCAGCACAGCTGCTCGGGATCCACAAGGACACGGAGGCAGGATGGGGATGGGGGGAATGAAGGCAGCGCTGGGCTGGCAGGGTCTGGAGTGGGTGTGAGGATGTGAGGAGCTGCCAGAAGCTCCCTGACACCACCAGCATCAATTAGAAACAACATCATCTTCAACCCCAAGTCCATGGATTTGCTGGGGAACAACTGAAAGACAGGAGAGTTTTGTTATTGAGATCTAAAATCACTGGTTAGAAGCTCTGGAATAAAATACTTTCATTTATTCTGGTCTGTTTAACAGAAATGGAATTTGCAGCTGTTTCCAACCTGGATGAATATTGATATGTTTTATCAGTCCTTCTGAACGTTGTCATGAAAAACGTCACTGGTTTTTCATTGCCCAAAGAGAAAACCCATAGAAAAGTGGATTAAATCCATTTTTTTAACGAACAAAAATTTTCAAGCAGGAAGGGATTATTTTGTATTATACAGAGCTGAATGAATGTCACCATTTCTCAGTACGCTGTGACAAGCTGAAATTCTTCATCCTCATCCAAGCAGAGCTCTTGTCAGCACAGAGCCCCTGAGTCACACGCTGTGACCCTGTGCCCACGGGGCAGGAGCACTGACAAACACCACACCCAACCCTAAATACGTCACCAGTTCGAGCACAGAGGGGCTTTCTCATGGAATATTTTGCCTTTGCAAATAGAGGGGGGAATATCAGGCTTGAGCCCGTGGTTGTCAATTCATAACCTACTTCTTAGAGATGCAATTTAGGAGGCAGGCGAGTGCAAGAAGATTTGGGTCAAAGGCAGTGAATGGTTTCACGTGGTAGAAAAGCAGAGAGGCCTTGAAGTGTTTTATCTCCATATTTTTAAATGAAATGATAGGATTTGCTTTTGGAAATGTTTTATCTAGAGAATTGCTATCCTCTGCTGCTTTTAGAAGATTAAAAAATAGAGGAATTAAAACCTCTGTGAATGACGTGATTCAGCTGAATCAAATGGCGTTTTTCCCCCTTCTTGTTTTTATTTCCTCAAAAACTGAGAAAAAAAGTAAATAGCCATGGGTTGATTCTGGCAGGGAGCTGGAAATGCCCTTGTTTTTTAAGCTGGAGAGAACATCCAGCCCTGGCTGCTGCACTGTGGGGTGCAGGGGGCACAGCTGGATGTTCCTGACACCTTGTTCAGATGGAGGGGCAGGGGGAGGCAGAACTGGATGCTCCTGCCACGTTATTTAGGTGGAGGGGCAGGAGGAGGCCCAGCTGGATGTTCCTGCCACATTATTCAGATGGAAGGGCAGGAAGAGGCAGAACTGGATGCTCCTGCCACGTTATTTAGGTGGAGGGGCAGGAGGAGGCCCAGCTGGATGTTCCTGCCACATTATTCAGATGGAAGGGCAGGAAGAGGCAGAACTGGATGCTCCTGCCCTGTTATTCAGATAGAAGGGCAGGAGGAGGCCCAGCTGGATGCTCCTGCCCTGTTATTCAGATGGAAGGGCAGGAAGAGGCAGAGCTGGATGCTCCTGCCCTGTTATTCAGATGGAGTGGCAGGAAGAGGCAGAGCTGGATGCTCCTGCCCTGTTATTCAGATGGAAGGGCAGGAAGAGGCAGAGCTGGATGCTCCTGCCCTGTTATTCAGATGGAAGGGCAGGAAGAGGCAGAGCTGGATGCTCCTGCCCTGTTATTCAGATGGAGAAGCAGGAGGAGGCAGAGCTGCAGCTGCTCTGGGCACCCTGACCTTGAGCTCAGCCCAGACATCTGCAGCAGGCCTGGCTTCCCAAGGTTTTCCTTGATTGAATCAGTCAGCAAGGTCAGGAGTGCTCTGGCACCCGCCTGCCCCCAGCTCTGCTGCCTGTCCCAGCGTCCCTGTCAGTCTGTCTGTCCCCAGCCCTCAGAGCAGCCTCTCCTCACCAGTGCAGTGATTGCTTCTTGTCATTTCCTCTCATCCTTCCTCAGTGTAAGACCCCAGGGTGCTGTGACCTCCACAGGTCTGCTCAGGAGGGGGCACGGGCTGAACTGACCATGCTTGGAAAAGAAGCAAAGGTGGAGAAATTTGCTGTGAAGCAAAGGGCAGCAGACAAGGCCAGGAGAACGAACTGATTTCTTGCAGCCCCTGGTCTGACCCTCCTGCTTTTAAGTTCTGTAGTCCTGATCCTAACTGGTGTCTGGAATTCACTCTTCAGGAGAGGCAGGGTGAGGGAGTGGGTCCTGCCTTTTGTGAATTCAGAAAGCAAAGCTCTGGTGTTCGTGATGCATCATTTTATATCAGCTGAAGAATTAAACGTGGCTCCTCGTCCCAGAGTATTTATGACCCTGGTGTTCTTGCTTGTGCCTGTGCTTCCCCCTGATCCAGATGTCCCCCTGAAGGAACAGCCCTCCTGTGACCTGCTGGATGTCACAGGAACTGCTTGGTGTCTGAGCTCTAGATTTTGGAATCTTTAGCGGTGTGTTAAAGAGGAGAGAAAACAAGGAGCACCAGCAGATTAGCTTACACACAACTCTCCTTCCTAGCCAAGGGGAAGCTGGGATGTTCCCAGTGCTCTCCAGTTCCTTATAACCTGTTCCATCTCTGATTTCTTCTCAGGATCCAGCTGCTGTGGAAGCTCACTGTGCCTACCTTACCTCGGGCACTGCCCTGGTGCTGTGCCTGCAGAGGCCCAATGCTGTGAAGAAGCTGATGGATCTCCTGGGGCCAGAGGATCCCCAAGTGGCCCAAGCACTGGATCCATGCCTCTGGAGGGCTCAGTATGGCACCAGCACAGTCCAGAATGGATTTTATGGTGGGTTTTTGTACAGGAAAAGTCCAAAGGCTCAGATATACAATTAGAGAATATGTTATGTATTGTTCCCTCCTGCGCTGTCGCTGCAGATCCAGCTTTGGCAGGCAGTGGAGGCCATTATTCCCTAGAAAGCTTTCCCTGTGTTCTTGGTGGCTGAGCTGAGCAATGAAATATTCTCCAGGAGGATACACTGCAAAAGGATTCTTCCCAGAGCAGCCCTAGATCTGGCTTTATCAGAACAGATTTCTTTTGATCTCTTCCCTGCTTGGTCATTTTGTACTTTTAGCTTGGTTATTTTGTACTTATCCCCAAGAACCCATCTGTCTTCCCTGCTTGTGTGTCCTTCCTGATATCTCCATTACCCATTGGCCAATGCCAAGATTCACAAAGACTCCAGGACCTTGAGTTCGTGGAACATCTCAGAATTCTGGTGGCTGGCTGGAGAGAGGTGATCCAAACCTGCTCTGGCTGAGGCAGGAGGGGAAACTCAGCTGTTTCCCCTCTGGAAAGGCTCTTTCCAGCTGGCACAGGGCAAGTCAGCAGCCTTGGAATGCTGAACCATCGCAGCTGCTCTGCCAGCAGGGAGGCACTGGGATGTTGCAGTGTGTTGGGGGGTTGGTGAAGGATGGGAAAATGGGAAGTATCCCTGGAGACAGCAGCTTGTGGAGGGCCCAGTGTTATTGCCACAAGGAGGGAAGGATGTCACTCCAAAATCCACACGGAATTAAGCATGGTTAGCTCCCTGCCTGTGTTTCTCCTCAGTGCTGCACTGATTTTGCTCTAATACTTAAAGGAATATAAAAATAATAAAGCAGTAATTTCTGTAAACTCAGGTGAGCTGGCAGGCACTGCGTGCCCTCAAGTCCCAGAAGAACTTTTCTGACAAGATCCATTGGATTATTTGGCTCTTCCCATTGTATCCTGGGCTGTGAAATCCCTCCCTCATTTCATCCACATCAAGTGGGCTGCTGAGAACTGGCAGGGAATGGAGGAGCCACAGCTTGGGAAAGACAACCAACCCCTTGATGCAGAACCTTCTTTAACCCTGAGGACGGGGACTCAGCCAGGAGAGATCCCTCACCACGATCCCACAGGATTTGTGGGAGTGACTAAAGAGCAGGATCTACCTACACACAAAAAAAAAAGTGGTCAGGGCTCTTCAGCGAATACTTTTCCATTGTCAGCCCCTGCTTCTCTTGCCCTTGAGATGGATGGATTGTGTATCCAGATTGCTCTGAAATTCCTCAGTCATGGCTAAGAATGGCTGATATATATCCCAAATTTCAGATGTTTGCTACAGTTGGCGCATCCCCAGCATAACTCAGTGAAAATGAGCAAGGGAAGCTGAGTCTCATCCCATTTTTGTTGGGAGTTACAGGGAGCTCCCTGTGTAAGAGAGATCCTTGGATGTTCTGACTCCTTTCAGATCCTTAGGCTGGGATCTGAAGTTGCTCTTTAGGTCTGGGCTGAGCCCAGAGCTGGCTCTGCCCTCTCTGATGGATGTGACCCAGCTGCTCTGCCCTGGAGCTGTCTATCCATGAGGAAATGAGTGTTCCTGACCCCCTGCGCCTTCCAGAGCTTGTCCTCCAACACAGGTGAAACATTTACCTACAAGTTAAGCCGGAAGAACCTTCAGTGAGTAACTGGGGGACTGTGCAAGACCATCTTCCTTTCCTAGGAGGGAATACTAAGCTTTCCTAGTTTTGCTCCAGCTGAGGAAGAACTTCAGTTAATGCCTGAAGCAGAGCAAACTCTCACTTTTCCTCCCAAAGTGACAGGGGAAATGCAATTAGATGAAGATGGAGTTCCAGGGAGACTAGTGAACCAAGAAATACAGCTTTAATGCTCTGGGGCTCAGCTGCAGGGGTGAACCTGCACCCTCCCATCTCTTCTGAGGCTTGGGAAGTCGTTGGATTGTGCTTTTTCTTGCATCCAAAGAGCTCTTACACGTGCATCCTACACTGTCTTGTACCTTGAGATAAGTGAGAGTAAAACGCTCATTTGGGGAGCGTTTGTGTTCTCTGTAATGCCACCAGTGATGGAAGCACAGAAGGTTTGGTGTGGAGGTGTGGAAAGGATCCAGCCCAGCTCAGACACTGGGACTTACACAACCTCGGGACTGTGAACTGCTGCCTTAAGGGCTCTGGCTGTACAAAACCTGGAATTGTGGAGCTCCAAGAGGGCTGAGTGCTCTCAGGTGGGATCCTTTCAACGGGTAGCCTCAAAGGTGGTCACATTTCAGAGGATATTTGTATCCCAGGAGGATGGATCTGTGCCAGCACGTCGACAATCTATCTAAACTACAACAGAAACAGCTTTTCCCTCTCTAGTATTTTCCATCCACAAATCTCCAAACATTCTGAGTAATGGTTTATAACACTGTTGCTTTATAGGGAAATATTCAGCTGCTAAGCCTGGAGGGACCTCTCAAGTCACTGAGTTCAGTTAATTCCCCCACAGACAGCCCCATCACGTTTTCCCTTCCATAAGCACCCACCCCAGCTGGATGGATGTCACAGAGCTTTGAGAGCCAAAAATCTTCTTACATTTTCAGACTTAAATACAGCCACGTACAGTTTGTGCCCATTTGTTCCTGTGCCATTATCTGGACTTTATTTTAAGTAGCTCTTTTTACACCTCTGACCTTTCCTACTCTGAAGTGTTTATCAGAAATCAGATTTGTTTCTCAGCTTTGGGTCGTGTTGGGTCAAACGAGCCAAGGTCTGGTTTAACTCTTCAGATGGTTCTCCATTTCCCCAGTCATCCTCATGTCATTTCTCTGGCTGTTCCAGTCTCAATTTACCTTTCTTGATGAGAAGTGAACAGAAAAATGTATTTCCATCAGCTATGCCTCGTGCTAATTCTGATTTCCATGGTCAGTCAGAGTCCCCAGTGTATTTGGGACCTGCATTATTGTTACTAAGCACATTTGTTTTACTAACTAGTAGCTCTTCCCCTTCAGTAAGAGCAGCCTGGTGTGATCCAGAAGCAGGGGAAGAACAGGATTTAGAGCTGGAATTGAAAGGTTTCACAGTCTCCTTAACATGATTCCCTCAACTCTACTGTTGGGAAATAGAAGGAGTCTTGTTTACATGAGGAAGCTGCTGAGTGATAGTAGGACAGAATCGAAATACCAAGGAGGCAATGGAACTATTCTAAATATAATGGTTTAAAATGTTTGCTATCACTGTACAGAACAGCTGGCCTTTAAAGCAATTACTGCAGTGAGTTGCACATCATCAATCTCTCCAAAAGATGAGTGTGAGTCTACAGAATGTTTAATTCATGGCCTGAGAGAATCTTCTCATTGTATTTGTCTCTCAGGCTCCAGATCCTATCCAATGGCTGTCCGGGATGTGAAGCTGTTTTTCCCAGAAGGGCTGTGCTGTGCCCAGTGCCAGACAGTGCAGGAGGAAGAGGTAGGAATCTGCCCTTTCCTGAGCTTTATCCTGCTGTGCCAGAGCAGCGGCTTTGGCCCTGCTGTCCCATGACTTCTCTCCTGTTAATGCTTTAGATAATGCTGCTCTGAGTTTTCCTGGTGCTGGGGGTGTTCCTCCCACACTGAGCTCCCTCTGCACGGACCCTGGCAGCCTCAGTGGGGAAGAGCTGCTGCAGATCTGTTTGTTCAGCAGCCTCTGCTGTAAATCTGGGAGGGCTCAGGGCTTCTGCTCCCAAAAGATCAACACTGCGTTGGAAGCAGGTCACGAGCAGGGATAGCAGCCTCACCCTGACTGCTCAGGCACACTTAATCCAGGAGCTGGATTTTTACCAGCTTTGTATCATTCAGGGGTGGAGACGAGGTGGGATGGCCGACAATGTGAAAATCGGGTTAGGGTTAGGGCTGGGGTTAGGATTAGGGCTAGGGTTAGGACTGGGGTGTGCTCAGCCAAGGGATGGAATTGTTTGAGCTCTGCTGTGGCCCAGAGGTGATGCAGTTGGGATGGTCTTCCCAGGAGATCAGCTCTGGAAATGGCCACATCTGTGAGGGGCTTCTCTCATGTGGGTGTGCAGCTCAGGGCAGGGCATCCTGGCTGTGCCAGTTTATTCAGAGGCAGAGGGGTGCTGCTACACCCCAGGGTGGCACTGGGTGAAGCTGTCAGACTCTCATGGGTTTTGTTTGAGCTCCCGGCCTTGAAAAGCTGGGAGTAGAGACCTTGGAATGATGTCTGGATATGGGACCTTGAAAAGGATGACAAGATGCTGCACTGAATTAAGCCTCAATTAAAAAGAAGAATGCATGCAAAATGTTCTTGTATCTCCAGACAAGCAGGTGTTTTCTAGGCTGGCAATTACAGAGGTACACGACAGCAACAAAAGCTTCACAGCTTGCCTGAATCAATACTTGAGGAGTGTTATCCCTCCTCATTAGGTAATGTGTTCACATGATTTGCTTCTCCCTCCCTCCCTGCCTTACCTCCTGCAGATCCATAACCTGCAACATGACCCCATCCTCAGCCTGGGAGTCAGGAAGCAGCGCAGGATCCTAACCCGTGACCCGGGAAGACATCCCAGTGTCCTGGGCTCCGAGCAGCCAGGCAGTCCTGGTAAGGAGATGTAACTCCTCTTATAGACTGGGACTGCTATTGATTAATTGGACAGCAAGACAAACCATCTGGTGGCAGCAAGATTGGGTATTGATGTCCTTTCAGAAGGGAGAGACAGTTCTGAGCTGCAGAGAACAGCTCCTGGGGAGTCCAGCCTTTAACTGTTCACCTGCCAGCACTTCAGGGGTTTACAGACAGAGCTGTCCACAAGGGCTGACCTTACCAGCAGCAGCAGCAGGAGCACTGACAGCACAGCTGCTGTCAGACCAGCACATGCTCCTCTCTGAACCTTTCCCAGGTGTCTCAGCACAGCCCTGGTGGTTTGTGTCCATTCAGAGCCTCCCCTGGAGAGGCAGGAGCACAGGGCTGGGCAGTGCTGTGACTAGATAAATATCAGTTGGTGCAGGGAGTGCTGCTGGCAGCGTGGCCAGAGCCCTCTCCTGAGCTGAGAGCTCATTCAGCTCCCAGTGCTGCTGAGCAGCTGCCAGCTCCAAATGACTCCCAGCTATGGCCAGGCTGACTTTGATTGCGAGCTGAAGCCTCAGCCAGGCTGACACTTCCTGGGATGCAGCAGCTTCTCAGGGCCTTTCCTGCTGATTTGACTTGATGGACGTGTGTAAACACAGCTGTGCCTCAGGGCAGGAGATGGCACTGCCACGGGGGATGCTCCCACCTTGGGATGTTGTGGATTGATCCCAAGCCTTTATAAACAAGCAGGGACCAGGTGAAGCATCCCTGTGGTGTTCCCGGGGGAACAGAATTGTTTAGAGCCAGGCTGTTCTCATTCCTGTAGCTTCAGTTCTGATGTGACTGATGTGGGCAGCTCAGGAAATGTTCCTGGGCTCCACCTGATCACTGCAGTCCTTAATCCCAGCAGTGGAACCACAGCAGTGCTGTGGATGGGAGAGGAGCAGAATAAAAATGTGACAGAGTCACAGCCCAGCCCTGCCTGACAGGACTTTGGGGGGGGGGGGCATTGGTCACATACCAGCAGGTGCAGAAGTGCAAGGAGGGGGTGGAAAATCAAGTCCTCTGTCCCTGGGGTGAACACCGAGTCACTTTTGTGCAAGAGGTCTCTGAAGGAGGATTTGTCCCAAGGTATTTGGGAAGGGTGTTTTCCCCATCATCTTAGTGCACAATGGGAAAGGACCAGGCCTGTAGCACAGGTTTGCTGTGACTGAATCCCTTGATTTGTAGAAGAGATTGCATAAAATAAAATAATAAAACAGCTTGTTGTGGAGAGAGCACACATACTCTGCAGGCTTTGCACAGCTCAGTGTAGGGAGCTAATCTCAAAATACATGCCCCTAATTTCCTGCTGCATGAGGATATCCTAGCTTTGAAGATGCCTAAGCAGAGTAAAAAGGAAAGCAGTGTACAGCCCTGATGTGTTTGTGTCTCAGAAAATGTATTTCAAAGAGTTACTGCCCTGGAAAAGCAAGTCCACGTGATCTCTGAACTGTCAGGCACGATCTCGTAAGTGCCTCCAGCAAAGCAGACACATCACTCACGTTCTGGGCTCATCTTGGACACTAGAGGAAGCTCTTGCACACAAGGAAACCTCCTTCCAGCAAATAATTATCACCAAGCTGCTGCCTAATGGACAGACAGATTTATCATGAGGAAAATATGAAATACATTAAGCCTCACGTATGCTGAGCAGAATTACATTTGGGATTATGAAAGCAGCTGGATTAGCAGCTTTCTCTGCTTGGAAAAAATGAAAATGGAATAGAATCTCCTGTAGCAAACCAGCAGTTGTCCTTGTCTGACTCCTGAAATGGGGTCACTCCTGCTGTCTTGTGATCTCCAGACAGGGACACAAAGGCGTGCAGCAGCTCGGGATGAGCATCCCAGGCCCATCCCAGAGCCCATCCCAGGCCCATCCCAGAGCTCATCCCAGAGCCCAACCCAGGGCCCAGCCCAGAGCTCAGCCCAGAGCCCAACCCAGAGCCCAGCCCAGAGCCCATCCCAGAGCCCATCCCAGGCCTATNGCCCATCCCAGAGCTCATCCCAGGCCTATCCCAGGCCCATCCCAGAGCCCATCCCAGAGCTCATCCCAGGCCTATCCCAGGCCCATCCCAGAGCCCATCCCAATGCCGTGTCTGTGCCAGGGCAGAGGCACCGAGAGGGCTCAGAGGTGCTGGGGGAGAGACCAAATAAGTGTTTTGCTCTCTTCCTGCCAGGTCAGCCATTGCTGGAGAAGCTCTGCCAAACCACCTGCCTGGTGTTGCCCGGGATAATCCTGCGGGGCTCCGAGCCCCCCCCGTACGTGGAGCTGCTGGAGGAGCTGCTGGGCAGGGGCTTTGTGGTGACTGGAGCTCGCCTGGCCGTGCTGGACTCACCTCAGGCTCTCTGCATCTCCCAGATGCTCAGCAGGGCCAAGGGCAGTGTTGCAGCAAAGGTATGGAACAGCTGGAGCTGGGCTTTGCTTCCTTGGCACAAAAGAAGAGCCTTGTAACGCCTTGCTCTGATGGGCTGCCCTGAGCAAATGTGCTTTGGTGGCACTATTGCAACACTGCCTCTGAGCCCTGGCACCTCTGGTGAGTAATGTGGGCACTGGGGACACTTCCTGGTGTTCCTGCATCCTTGGGAGCCCTCGACACCATCCTTTGTGAACGTAGCCCTCACAGGAATGGCCCATCCATCACTCATTTATCGAATGTTTCATTCCAGTCAGCCATCAGTGCCCTGCTCGGTGTGTTCTGCTGCTGTCTCCTGTCTTGTTTCTCCACATAAATTCAGTTTCTATTTCCTTGTCTGTAATCACACCCCATTAATCCTCCTCTACAACACTAAACAACCTTTTCACTTCTTGGACTGTGCCCTGTGCCTGAGCCAGAGATTCCCCACCTGGAGCATTGCTTCCAGCTCTGGCGTTCCCAGCACAGGAAGGACCTGGAGCTGCTGGAGCCGGTCCAGAGGAGGCACCAGGATGATCAGAGGGATGGAGCAGCACTGCTGGGAGAAAAGGATGAGGGAATTGGGACTGTTCACCTGCAGAGGAAAAGGCTTTGGGGTCACCTAACTGTGGCCTTCCAGTGTGTGAAGGAGCTACAAGAAGGATGGAGAGAGACTATTTACAAGGGCCTGGAGGGACAGGACACAGGGAATGGCTTCCCACTGCCACAGGGCAGGGTTAGATGGGATATTGGGAAGGAATTGTTCCCTGTGAGGGTGGGGAGGCCCTGGCACAGGGTGCCCAGAGAAGCTGTGGCTGCCCCTGGATCCCTGGCAGTGTCCAAGGCCAGGTTGGACATTGGGGCTGGGAGCAGCCTGGGATAGTGGGAGGTGTCCCTGCCCATGGCAGGGGGGGGGACAGGATGGGCTCTGAGGTCCCTTCCATCCCAGGCCACTCTGTGGCTCTCAGGAGGTGCAGCCCAGCCTGGGGTTTGGGCACAGGATGTGCTGCTGGGCTGAGCTGGCATTGCTCCACAGCCACAGAACACCAGGCCCAGACTGTTTTCCTCTTGGTGGAGAAGCCCACCCAGCCAGGAACCTTGCCTGGGCAAAGCTGGGAGGTGGAATGTGCAGGAAAGGGCTGTCAGCAGCAGAGAGTAAACAAGGGGGGAAAGTAATTACAGTGGCAGTAGCAAACCAACAATCACCTGAGGGCTGTCAGACCACGGCAGGCCCTTCATAAAACACAAACATTTGGGCTTCCAGCTCTCAGTTCTCAGTCTTGGGTGTTATCTGTAATAGGAGCAGGTAAGATCTTTCCAGGTTGTGCTTTTTAAAACTGACAGCATCCCTTTGAAGTACATCTATATGGAACAGCAATTACATCTAGCAGCCAATTAGTGTAAGCACTGCTTGCCTGTCCCCTGAGTCCCCCGAGGATCCATCCCTCTGCACATGGAATGTGCACAGCTCTCTAGGAAGGACAAATCAGCTTTGGGGGAGCAGAGCCATCCCTCCTTCCTCCTGTCAGAGATAAATGGCCCTGGGCAGAGCTGGCGTGTTTCCAGAAGGATCTGGCACTGCTGAGCCAGAGGTGAATGTTACAGCCTTTGCTCTCCCTCGCTAGAGAGGAGATGGGCTGCTTCAAGTAATGAGTGTTGCTGCTACAATATCTCAATATTTACCTGTCTTGCTGTTCCTGCTTGCAGCAGAGGTGGGGACTGAATAACACACCCAGATGCTCTGCTGGTTTTCACTCGGAGAGGGCAGCAGGAATACTGGTGTGCTGTGGGGATCACCGACAGCTTGGACACGGCACTGGCTCTGCCTGCAAGGATTTGCTGCTCTCTGGCCCCTGTTCCTCACCCATCAGCCAGACTTCGACTTGTTCAAGTGCAGAGCAGCACCAAAGCTCTGTTCCTCCCTCTCTTGCAGTGCTCCCTGTTGAAGGATGGGCTGTGCCTGGTGCTGGCAGCACAGTGGGACAGCGCTGTCACCTCCCTGGGCTCCCTACTGGACAGGTAAGGAGGAGCTCCTGCTCTGAGGGAGGGCACCTCTCTTTCCTGTGCTTCTGCTCAGGGCAGCTGCCACTCGAGGGCAGCCTGTTCTGCACAGTTACCTTGTTCATGGGTCACTCGTTGATCATGGAATTGTTAAGGTTGGAGAAGATCAAGTCCAGCCAGCAACCCAGTACCACCAGCACGTTCACCATCAAACCAGGCCCTCAAGTGCCACATCCACAAATTTTAACACTTCCAGGGATGGTGACCCCACCACTGCCCTGGGCAGCTGTGCCAGTGCCTGACCACCCTTCCCATGAAGAGATTTTCGCAATATCCAACCTAAACCTCCCCTGGCACTACTTGAGGCCATTTCCCCTTGTCCTGTCCCTGTTCCATGGGAGCAGAGCCCGATCCCTCCTGGCTGTTCCCTCCTGTCAGGGAGTTGTGCAGAGCCAGAAGGTCCCTCCTGAGCCTCCTTTTCTCCAGGCTGAGCCCCTTTCCCAGCTCCCTCAGCTGCTCCTGGTGCTCCAGTCCCTTCCCAGCTCTGCTCCCTTCCCTGGACTCGCTCCAGCCCCTCAGTGTCTCCTGTTATGAGGGGCCCAATACCTGAGAGTGTCCCCCAGTTTCCAAGTCCTGTGTCCTCTACTCAGGACCTTTAAAAACCGAGTTGTGTTCTTTGTTAAGGACCTGCAGTGTCCATAAGGCTCAGCAGCATGGTTCCATGAATTCAGGGAATTCTCTGAAATAAGGACTCACATTGGGAATAGACCTGCTGAATCAATAAAATTCCTAGGAGAAATATCTTAGCAGATTTTATGTTTGCTGTGAAGGAAAAAAAAAAGCCGAAAAACCAAACCTTAAAATAAACACCAGAAAGCAAAATCAAAAATTAGCCTCTTAAATAAATCACCAGAAATGCTGGGTAGAGGATATATAAGCCTGGAAAAACAAACAGAACCCCTCTGCGGGGACTGATTAGTGAAACTGAGTGATTAGCAGGGCAATTAACCCTGTGTTCCCCAGAGGGAAGGGTTCCCTGCACAGGGCTGGTATTTGGCACTGGCGTGTGCAGCTCTCGCACATGGCTCCTCTGGCACAGGAGCCAAGAGTCAGGTTTGTGCCACATTCCATGTGGAGCAGCCCAGCAGCCACGCCAAAAACCCCGTCCTGACTTTGGCTGTGCCCTCTGGAGGACTTCCAGGAAGTGCTGTCAGTGGGACAGCAATCAGGGATTCAGGGATGCTGGAGTTCGCAGGCACCACGGGATCAAAGCTGAACATCCACCTTGCTGCTCCTCGGAGTTCTCATACTCTGCAGAAACGTTCCCAGGGCCACACCTGGCAGGAATGGTTGGAACAGATTTCATTGGTAACTTTTCAAAGGTGTTTTTAAGCTACTGACAGCAGTTTGACTTCGTTTCTGGTCATTTAAAATCACACTCTTGGGAGCCACATCCCAACCCTTCCACTCTGCAAGGGGAGAAAACCAGCAAGTTACCCAAGACCTTTGTGATGAGATTTCTCCCACTCTTTCCCTGGTTTACAACGAGAAAAAAGAAGTGAGCTTTTGGGAACCCCGGAGGTAGTTCTGGGAGAGTCACTCACCTCTTTATTTTCCCCAGCATCACGGTCACGGCTGCTGCTTAACAGGATGAGCTGCAGCCCAGCACTCCCCTGTCCTTCAGGCTGGATGTGTTTCCAGGGGCCAGTCCCGAGGCAGCCCCTCCAGAGCCACCTCCCGGGGCTTTTCCTGGCTCTCAGAGAGCCCAGGGGCTGAGCAGGGATGGGCAGGACTCGGTGCCAGTCTCTGCACCTTCACCCCTCCTCCTGCTCTGTACAAAGGATGAATTTCTGTGCTGAACCCCAAAATACACGTGCATAACTTATGGGGGTCAGGAGGCACTTCCAAAGGGCAGGATCCAGCCCCAAGCAGCAGGATCCACTCTGCCTCTCCCCCCAGTGCCAGAACCAGTGATCAAAGAGCCATTTCAAGCCAGCTCTACCAAAAAAAAAAAAACCCAACATTTTTGCCTCCGTGATGGAAAATGCCTGTGGAAGGGAGGGGCAGCAAGGAGTGCCCGAGGGTGGGAGGAAGGAGGGCTCTGATTCTCACGGAGATCAGGAGCTCACACCCTCATTGTCTCCCGAGCCGTGGAACTGTTTAAAATCAGCCTGACTTCACTGGTGCTTCCCAAGGACTCTTCATGCCAAGACATCTTCAATTTAAATAACACCAGAGGTTAATTACTCCTACAGCTCCATCAGCCCTTTCTGTCCCGGATAAATCACTGGATATTTATCTCCCTCTCTCTGCCAGGGCCCAGGATTCCGATACCTGCCCAGTTCCCTGCATTTCTGCTGCACTGCTGAAGCCTCACCGCGGTGCAGGGATTATTTTGCAGCCCTGGGACTTGAGTCACAGCTGAGCCACATTTCTCTGGCTTTGTGCCACGGGGAGGGACGTTCCCATCTGTGTGGAAGCCTGGCTGTGATGTCAGAGATGGGCTGGGATAAGGAGGAATCAGGTGTTGAGAGGAACAATGTGGGCTCTGCCAGTGTGACTGCTCCTAGTCCTGAGCCTATTAAAGCTTTCCTAAGCCAGCTCTGCTAAGGAGAGACATTCAGCTCCCGGGGGATTTGGAGGCAGCCCCAGACCCTGCGTGCTGTGGTGGTTGTTCAGCAGCAGGGCCCACCCTGGCTGCTCTCCGGACAGCCAGGGCATTATTTCTGCACCAAAAAACACGGAGAAAAACGGAAAAAGGGGCACAGACAATGCAGGTGTGGGCACAAAGGCAGCTTGGCTGCCTGCCGAAAGTGGAGCCAGAGCAGGAATGTGGGAGAGGCTGGGAGCGTGCCCAGGGGAGCTCACAGGGCGAGGAAGGTGTTTGGAAGAGGTGAGGGAGCAGCGGGGACCCCGGGGAGAGCCCGGAGAGGAATGTGACACCATCCTATCCACAGACCAGGGCAAATGATGTGGGACGTACCTTTCTTGTTCTGTCAGCATCCGGCTGTCTGGATGGCTCGGGAGAAAGCATCTGAATTTTCCCTGTCATAACTTGTTTTCACAGCCACATTTCCTGGCTGCAGGGTGGCACAGGCAAGAATTTACAGCAGTAGATTCAAAGCAACTCCTGGAAGGAAGGCATGCTCTGCTTTTTATGCATGACAAACCAGATTTAGCTGCCTTAAGAGGTGATGCTGATTCCACAGTGATTACTCCTCTATGATTTAAGCATTTAAAAAGCACTTTCAGGTTGTCAGGACCTGTGTTGTGCACAGACTTAGCAGCTCACCTGGTTAACTCAGCTCAGTCGGGCAGGGTTGGGCTAAAGCACCCCCAAAACCGAGCTGCAGCAGGGGAAAATCAGAGTTTAGGCCAGGCTTTGTGCCTTCCTGCCTTTAAACGAGGCACTGCAATCAGAGCAGAAGCCAAGTGCTGAGGAACTTAGCTGGATGTTTTTCTCTCTGATGAAACATTCTTACCAAGTGTTAATTGCTCGTAGCAGGGAGCGATGTTATCCCTATAGGAAGCTCATCCCGGGGAGCTTTGGAGGGGAAGGAGGTGTAGAAATAAAAAAAAAAATAAAAAAGAGGAAAAAAAAAGTGAACACATGGGGTGTAAAATCTCGGAGCTGTTGAAAACCAGTGAAGGGAAAACTGTTGCCAAGCACAATACCTGGATATGGGGGCAGGGAGCAGGGAGTGGTTTCCAAAGCCTCGGGAGAGGTTTCAAGCCTGAGGCTGCGAGTGTGCACCAAGTCAGTTTAAAAGGCACTTCTGGAATTGGTACCTTGCCTTTGGATTTCTCTGGAATACATTTTGTGGTCAGGTCGTGTGTGGCTTGAGGAGGGTCAGAGCAAAACCAGGGCTGGTGGGGCAGTGCCTTCTGCTCCAGGCAGTTTAGTAAATCCTGGGATTGGGGGAAAACACCCAGATTATCTCGGTGGAGAAAAAGCCCCTTGCCCAGAGGGAAGTCCCCACATTTGTGTGCATTTCCCACTGCCCCCAGCCACCATTATGCAACTGGACGTGGCTGTTTGTTTGAAGTTTGTATTTAAATAGTGCAAAGCCATTTACACAAAGCTTTGTAAAACCCAGGATTTAGCTGTGTAAAGAGGAGCAGTAACAGATGCCCGTGGCTGGAGCTGCTGGCACAGAGCTCAGACCTGCCCAGAGCTGGGTCATCTCCCTGCCTCCCAGCTGGCATGGCAAACTAACCCTGCTTCCCTTTCTCTTTGCCCCCAGTGCCTGCTGGCAGAACCAGGCGATCCTGGACACTGCAGAGCATCTCCTTTATCCCCAAAACGAGAATCAGGCAAGTAGAGAAGTTTATGGTACGGATGTGTGTCTTTTGTGCCCCTGTGATGAAGAAAACTTGTTAATATTGGTTGAAATTTCAAAGAAAATGATCATTTTCATGAGTCAGAGGTGGTGACAGCCCCAAGCCCCAGCTTAGGCTGAGAGCCCAGAACATGGGGAAGGTGGGACCAAAATCCTGTCAAACTGTCTCCCACATTACACTGGTGACACAGTTTTGAATCCAAACATTTGGAGATATTGATAAAGATTCTATGTTTTCCATGGAAATTCAGTTGCTTTTTGTGAAAAATCAACACTGAGAAAAATGTCACAGAATCATGGAATGGTTGAGGTTGGGAGGGACATTAAAGCTCATCCAGTTCCACCCCCTGCCATGGGCAGGGACACCTTCCACTATCCTAGCTTGCTCCAAGCCCCATCCAGCCTGGCCTTGGACACTGCCAGGGATCCAGGGGCAGCCACAGCTTCTCTGGGCACCCTGTGCCAGGGGCTCCCCACCCTCACAGGGAACAATTTCAAGTATCTCTGATATTTGTCAAAAATAGTGACAGGAAATCTTCATTCAGCCCTATGGCCAAGCTGGCACAGGTCCTGTGTTCTGAAAGTTGCATTTCAGAAGCCCAAATCCATGTGGAAGAGGAGGAGGGAAGCCATTAGCCATTCCAGGGATGGTCTAGCTGAATATTTTCTCAGTAATTCATCCCAAGAAAGGAAACACTGAGCTCCAGACATGTGGGCAGCTAATGGGAATAAACTGCATAAATGCATTCAAAATTCTGGCTGTAATCGTCAAAGTTTAGTTCAGAACAAATGAGAGGTTTGGAGAGAGGAGGCAGCACCTGGGGAGTTGGGACCTGGAGATGTGAAGTCCTGGTGGAGGTGTCCCTGCCCATGGCAGGGGGGTGGAGTGACATGAGCTTTAAGGTCCCTTCCAGCCCCAGCCATTCTGTGATTCAGTGATAAAAGACTTGTGGAGAGTGAGAAATGATAGCAAGTGGACAAACCTCTCCTCTGGATCCCTTTTTCTTCCCAAGAAAAGCCCAGCAGGAGAGCGAGATGTGTTCGTAACCTCCTCTAACACATCAGAGCTGCTGCCTTCAGCACCAGTGCTCTAAGGATTGAGCCTTAAAAGACACCGGGCCCTGTTTGAAGTGTGCATTCCTGCTTTTAACACAGACAAAACTACCCCAACTTCCCCAAAGTCGTTGAGCTGCCGTTTTCCAGGCATTTTCGGGAGGCGCAGTGGGATCCCCGGCGCTGCAGTGCCTGGGCTGCTCTGCCTGCACGGCTCTGCGGAGCTGCAGGGCTGTCACAGCCCAGTGCTGCCTGCTGCCAGGGTGCCAGGCTGTTGCCAAGGAATGTGACAGGGCAGCAAGTCCAGGCTGTCTCCTGATTTGCTTTGAAAGGACATTACATCTCTGTGCCTGACATAAAATCCCTTCTGCTTCCCGGCGCCGGGGAACGAGCCTATCAGGGAGAGGCTTAGAGGGCTTTTTGTGCTAGAGAGGAGAAAGCAAAAATGCTCAGCCCTTCTCCCTGCTTCCAGCAGCCTGGGGGGTGCAATCTAATCCCTCTGGGAGCAGGGGCTGCTCGGAGTTTCGAGCAGGAACGCAGTCCTGGGACAGCAGCACGTCTCCCTGGGGGTACAAACAGCGCAGCAGCAGCTCCCCTTGGTTTTCCAACGGGCCTTTTTCTCCCAAGTTCAGGGCAGGTTCAGGAATCAGAGTGAGATCTGAGCAGCAAACGCACCGGGGAAGCTGTTCCTCAAAGGATGGCCCCGGGAATGATGTTTGAGCCTCTGATCTCCTGCTAATGAGTTTATGAAATGTCAGCCAGGCTTTGCAGGGCAAAGCTAATGAGCAACAACACGATATCAGGCAAAGTTCAGGAGGGTTAAATGAACATGGGTTTCAAATCCTCACAGTCTGAGCAGAGCTGCAGCCTTTCCTCGTGGAGTCAGCCACGGAGTGAAATGGAATATTATCCTGGCTTCCAGTGTGATTTGGGATTAGGCAATAGGATGAGAAATCAGCTTTCCAAATGTGGCCTGGTGCAGTGCTGACATCTGTGCCTGGCCTGGTTGTCTGCTCTGCTGCATTCCTGGAGCACCTTCACCTGCCCTGGGTGAAACACCTGCCTTGGGAGCAGACAAATCCAGGCTTTGGGAGTTCCTCGTTCTCCCCAGAGACCCTGCAGGTGCCACGCCAGGGCACACTGAGCACAGCTCACATTTGGGAGTGACAGAGCCACGGTTTGTTGGTGCCACCGTTAGGGGCTGGTGAACTTCCACGGGGATGTCCCAGATGTCCCTGGAGCTGGTCCATGTCCAGACTGGGATGTCCCCAGTGATAAAACAGTGGTCAGGCAGTGCTGTGCTCAGCCTGAGGACAGGGATGTCCTGGGGCTGGACATTTCCCCTCACCTGCAGCAGTGGCTGTGGCTGGGATGGGACTGGGAGGACAGAGTGGCTGTCCCTGGGTGACATCACTGACCTGCCACCATCGGCCATCAGAGCAGCGGGGTGACACAGTCTGTGTCCCTCAGTAAAGGCCCACGGGGAGCAGTCCAGCCTCCCCTGGCAGCACCAATCCCTCCACTCTGCCTGGAGCCTCAGCGCTGCTGCTGCATCCCCCTCCCTGCAGACACCTGAAACCTGGGACTGGAGCAGAGCAACACAGGGAAAACACCTCCCAGCCCCTCTTGGCACGATCCTCTGCCCCTCAGCAGCAGGCAGAAGGGCTGGAGTCCCAAAAAAGAGACTAAAAAGCTGTGAGGAGAGGCAGGGCTGGCAGGAGGGCCCGCGGGCTGTGTGGGGTGGGCGGCAGCACAGCATCCCCAGTGCTCTGGGGCCGTGGTGCTCATGAGCACAGCCAGGATTGCAGGCTGGGCTGCAGCCCTTGGCACACTTTGGCCTCTCCAGCTCGGAAACAGCCGTGCCAGGGCTGCTCCAGGGCTGGGCTTGGGAAGGACGGGCGGAGCAGCCAGGGAGGGAGGAGATTTCCCACTTAGCACCTTGCCTGTTGTTGCTTTTCTTCAGTTCCTTGAAGACATAACTCCTGAGCATGACGAGGAGCAGGGGGTTCCCTGCTGTGGGACACTCACAGCCACCTCTGTGCTGGGGTTATTCCAGCCTGGAAAACAGCCCCTGCACAAGAAACCTGCCTCTGGAAAAAAAGTTTCTTTGCCACGCACAGAACTCACATCTCTCCCTCAACCCTTTCCCTGTTTTCTCCCCAGGCCCAGGAGCTGCTCTGCTGCCTTTTTGACTCGCTGACATCAGAGAGCATCCACCGAATTGAATGCCAGGATTGCTAGCAGAGATGGGCGAGGCCCCCAGGCAGCCTTGGATGCCACTGTGGAGATGGACACGCAGGCACAAGCAGCTCTAAAGCAGTGTTTGTTTGGAATTAAAACACAGGGTCTGAAGTGTGGCATTAGCATGGGTCAGGGAAATGCGAGCGGTGGAGGAAGGCTCAGCACCCCAAAACAAACCCCTCTGAACTGTGGAGTGCTTCCCAGTGGAGTCCATCCAGAGACAACCTGCTCGTGTCCATGGAGCCAGGCTTGGAGCATTCCTCTGGTGGAAAAGCCTCGGGAAGCAAGCTCAGGGGCAGCTGCTCACTGCTGTGCGTCTCTCAGGTGCCTGGGGACTCCATCTCCCCTGGGCCTCAAAGACTTTGTGGGGAGACTCCGCTTGCTGCTGCTCCTGTGTTCTCTGAACCAAAGACAAACTCACAGCAGGTGAAATGGAGATGGTCAGAGGGAAGGCTGGATCCCTGGAGGTTCAGTGCACCAGGCCGAGCTGTTCAGTGAGATTAAAAGCTGGACAGCTCCATGTTCACCTGCCTCTGCTCCAGCAGGCCCACACCCTGCTCCCTCCCCTGGGCACACGGCCCTGCCTCCTCTTCCTCCTCCTTCAGCAGCTGCTGATCCTGTGATCCTTTCTAGGAGCCCCCAGGAAAGGAAGCTGGTGTTAATACAAAGGTCCTCAGCCTTCCTGGGACCCACTGGGGTCTGTTTCCTTTAGGAAAGACTCTTCTCAGCCCAGGGAGCCTCCTGTTCCCACCTGCCCTGCTAAGGCAAAGACTTAGACTTAGACTCTGCTTTGGTGTGGCCTCACCTCGGGTCTGGGGCAGTTGTGGGTGCCACAATATCAGAAGGATCTGAAGCTGTTGGAGAGTGTCCAAAGAAGGGACATGAGGATGGGGAAGGGTCTGAGGAGCAGCTGAGAGCGCTTGGATTGTTCAGCTGGAGAAGGAGACTGAGGGCAGAGCTCAGCGGGGGCTGCAGCTCCTCCCAAGATCTCTGCTCTGTGTGACAGGGACAGAACCAGGGAATGGCTGGAGCTGGGCCAGGGCAGGGTCAGGCTGGAGATCAGGGAAAGGTTCTTCCCCCAGAGGGTGCTGGGCACTGCCCAGGCTCCCCAGGGAATGGGCACGGCCCCGAGGCTGCCAGAGCTCCAGGAATGTTTGGACAGCGCTGCCAGGGATGCACAGGGTGGGATTGTTGGGGTGTCTGTGCAGGGCCAGGAGTTGGATCCATGATCCTTTTGGGTGCCTTCCAGCCCAGGATATTCCATCATTCTGTGCATGTTTCTGGCTCCTGCCATGGCAGAGGTGACAGGGACAGTCCCTGTGAGTGTCCTGGAGGTGAGGGCAGAGCAATGTGCAGCTCCCTGGCCAGCCCAGCTCTGGGTGCTGGGGGCACCTGAGCCCCTTCTTTGCACAGCCTTTCCCTCCAGGAGAGCCTGGGGTGAGCTCTTCTCCTTCCCAGCTCGCACAAACTGCGAGAAGGTGACACCTCTGAGACCTGTCCCTTTGCAGACGACATGGAAGTGCCCAGTAAATCCCAAAGCTGTCGGAGCTCTGGCCCTGCAAGCCTGGCTTCCTCAGCAGGTACCAGGCCTAACACAGCCCCTGCCCTTCTCTAAACTACCAAAAGAGATTGTCACAGCCAGCTGGGTGGGAGGGGGGACACAGGCCTGACCTCACCCAGCATTTCAGTGTCAGAATCACAGAGTCCCAGACTGGTTTGGATTGGAAGAAACCTTAAAACTCATCCAGTGCCACCCCCTGCTGTGGGCAGGGACACCTTCCACTAGCCCAGGTTGCNTTTGGGTGCCTTCCAGCCCAGGATATTCCATCATTCTGTGCATGTTTCTGGCTCCTGCCATGGCAGAGGTGACAGGGACAGTCCCTGTGAGTGTCCTGGAGGTGAGGGCAGAGCAATGTGCAGCTCCCTGGCCAGCCCAGCTCTGGGTGCTGGGGGCACCTGAGCCCCTTCTTTGCACAGCCTTTCCCTCCAGGAGAGCCTGGGGTGAGCTCTTCTCCTTCCCAGCTCGCACAAACTGCGAGAAGGTGACACCTCTGAGACCTGTCCCTTTGCAGACGACATGGAAGTGCCCAGTAAATCCCAAAGCTGTCGGAGCTCTGGCCCTGCAAGCCTGGCTTCCTCAGCAGGTACCAGGCCTAACACAGCCCCTGCCCTTCTCTAAACTACCAAAAGAGATTGTCACAGCCAGCTGGGTGGGAGGGGGGACACAGGCCTGACCTCACCCAGCATTTCAGTGTCAGAATCACAGAGTCCCAGACTGGTTTGGATTGGAAGAAACCTTAAAACTCATCCAGTGCCACCCCCTGCTGTGGGCAGGGACACCTTCCACTAGCCCAGGTTGCTCCAAGCCCTGTCCAACCCTGGAAGTTTCTCCCAGCCTGTGCTCCCCAGCACTGTTCTGCCTGCACGGGCTCTTTGGGCTTTGTGGTAGGACCAAACATCCCCAGGAAGGAGCTGGAGAGGGAAGCAGGCAGCTGCCCTGGGCCCTGGGGAGGACGAGGTCCTTGGAGGCAGCGTGCTGGAGGAGCCTGCTCTGCTCCTGCAGATAAGTAGGCCATTTCCTGCACTCCAGGCGCATTTCTGTCATGCTTGTAAGCCCTGTACGGCTTTGAAACAAATGAAAATTAAAAGGATCCACCCCCAGCACTCGGGGAATTTGATCTGGAAAAGGAATGGAATAAAGACAGCAGCTGAGGGAGCAGCCCTGTGGAGCTGCATGCCAGCAAGGGGCACACGGGGCCAGCAGCAGCCCTGACCCAGCCAGCCTGGTGACACAAGGGTCACAGAGCCCTGTCCCTCCCAGCTGGGCCCTCACACCGGTGCGACTGGGATCGCAGGGACATCACGAGGGGATGCTCTGGTGAGTGCCAGCAGTCAGCCTGGGGAGGTGACATCCCAGTGGGACACCCCCAGCACATCCGGGCTTGGCAGGAGCACTCCCAGGAGCTGAGACCACAACTCTTAATTCATAGAATTAATTCATAAAATCAGAGAATTGTGAATGGTTTTGGTGTGAAGGGATCTTAAAGCCCATCCCATCCCAACCCCTGCCATGGGCAGGGACACCTCCCACTATCCCAGGTGGCTCCAAGCCACGTCCAGCCTGGCCTTGGACACTGCCAGGGACCCAGGGGCAGCCACAGCTTCTCTGGGCACCCTGTGCCAGGGCCTCAGCAGCCTCTGAGTAAAGATTAATTCACTGTGTAACAAACCAGGGCCTGGCACAAAGCACATCCCATTTCCCACTCCCTTCCAGACATCCCTGCTGAGGCTTGAGCTCCACGAGCCTCCTTCCACCAGCAGGCAAAGCTCCATGCCTCAGTTTCCCACCTCGGGAATGGAGGTGGCAGCTCTGCCACGTCCCCCAGGCACGGCAGCAACATCCCAAAAATGGGGCAGCACCCAGATATCTCTGAGCAAGGATCTGCTGCGGGGCCTTGGGTTCCTATTTTAAAGCCCAGCTAATTAATCTGAGCGTAACGAACTCGCACACCCTGCGCAGAGCAGGGGAAAGCATCATCCTCTGGTATTTCCAAAATGCCAGCATTCCAGAAATAACCCTGCCAGCCTTTTCTCCTAGAGAATACCCCACTTGTCTCTGGAGAAGTGACAACCAGGAGCTCCACGAGCCACCAGGAATCAATCCCGTCACCCAGCTGTCAGCTCCGGCTCCATCAATGGGAGCTGCAGCTCTCGCACTGTTTTTCCCTGGAAACTGCCACAAGGCAGCCAGGATTAGCTAATCAGAGCTGAGGAGCAAATTAATGATTGAAAGAACTAGGAGAAAGGCAGATTTGATCCGAGATTGCCAGCTTTGCAGCTGGCTCCTACTTGCAAACAATTCATTTAGATTATGAAAGCAAGAAATTGAGTACAAAACCCCCTAGATTGTTTGCTTCCTGGAGAAAGAAAAGAAAAGAAATGGAATTTAGATTAAAAATTATGCAGAATAGTATTAAATCCCCACCCTCCTGTGCCTCCCCTCTTGCTGGAAAACCAGAGCTAATCAGAATTTTGCATTGTTCTGCTGCCAGTGTCAGAGCTGCCTCAATGGAGGAGAGATAAAATACAGGAGGTGGCATTTGCTGTTAACTCCTTAGGCTCCTGCCACGGCACAGATGGGAACACGGTGCCTGGTGTCCATATCCCATTTCCCCAGCCTGATCTGCTCCCTTTAGGGGCAGCTCCCCACACCCTGCTGTGCCCTGGGGTGGGCACAGTGTGTTTATTCACACGCCTGGGGAGCTCTCAGGTGAGCCCTTTGTCCCTCCTCGGGAAGGATTGGTGTCCCCGGGGCCGCCGAGGTGCCGGATGCTTTCCCCTATCGAGGGCATGGGCAGAGCCTCGCTCCTGCTGTAGCTTTGTAGCTCCTCTGTGCCAAGGACAGACTGAACTAATTACCACCCTGCTAATTCCTGCCCGGCTGTCCCCAGCAGCAGGGGGACACTGGCACCCCACCGGTGATCTGAGGAGACCCTTATCGGCCGGAGCAGGGCAGGGGCAGGGGCTGGGCTGGGGCAGGGGCTGGCGGGGAGCTGCAGGAGCTGGGCAGGNGGGAGCTGCAGCAGCAGCTCATCCCCACTGGGCACAGCCGGGCCGTGCCCCTCTCCGGGGGCTCTGCCCCAGGCTTAGCACCCAGCCGCTGCTGGGGGAGCTGGGTGCCAGCTCTGCCGACCCTCTGCAGCCACCAGGGCAGCCACACCGACTGCTCAACGCTCTCAGCCTGGCCAGACTGACTCTTCCACCCCAAAAACGCTTCTGCTCCTGTGCACATGAGCCCTGGGAATGTCCCATGTTGCCACTCAGACCCGCCAGCCTGGGAATTACTGCACAGCCAACAGGATTTGCTGCCCTCTCAGCAAACTTGAAATTGGGCACTTGGGTTTCATCTCCTGAGGTCCACGGCTGGCTCGGGAAGCAGGAGGAGTTGCTGGACCTGCTGGAGCTGTCCTTGGATCATCCATACTCACCAAACTCGATAATCCTGTGCCACGCACCTCCCATGCCCACAAATACCTGCCTTGCTCTGGCTGACAGAGCCAAAAGCACCTCTCTTGGCCACGAGCCACTGCTGATCTCCAGGGAGAGCTCAGAGCCCCTTCCAGGGCCTCAAGGGGCTCCAGGAGAGCTGCAGAGGGACTGGGGACAAGGGATGGAGGGACAGGACACAGGGAATGGCTTCCCACTGCCAGAGGGCAGGGATGGATGGGATATTGGGAAGGAACTGTTCCCTGTGACGGTGAGAAGGCCCAGGCACAGGGTGCCCAGAGAAGCTGTGGCTGCCCCTGGATCCCTGGCAGTGTCCAAGGCCAGGCTGGACAGGGCTTGGAGCAGCCTGGGACAGTGGAAGGTGTCCCTGCCATGGCAGGGGTGTTGGATGATCTTTAAGGTCCCTTCCAACCCAACTCTCACTCCATGACTGTGATATTTCAGGGGTGGTGGCGGGGCCCTGGCAGGGGATGTTTTTGCCTCACCACTGTCGTCCTGGGGTGGGATCAGGACCTGGGCTCCAGTCCCAGTTCTGTCCCATGGGGCAGGCAGTGGCCCTTCTCCAATCCTTGATCTCCCCCTTCCCAGGGCAGCACCTCCAGGCCTGTGGCAGCAGAGCCGGTGGTTAATTGGTGCTTGGCAATCCCCCTGCGGGGCTGGAGGAGCACAAAGGGCGCTTTGTGTGCGGGCGCTGATAAACGGGGCCGGGCTGAGTCACCCGCGGGTAATTACACCAGGGAGCAGCGGTGCTCAGCCAGGAAAACGCGCAGGAGCTCACTGGATGCTCTAACTGGGTCATGCAGGACACCAGGGCTGGCAGTGCCACGTCTGGGCTCACCTGACCCTGGCACGGCCACGGCCCAGCAGCAACGCCACTGCCCGTCCCCAGGAGTGACCAGTTTGATCCAGTAAACCAAGGCAGAAGCTCTGCCAGGACAGTTTCACATGGTGTGGGGTCAAACCGGGGCTGCTGGTCCTGCAGAAACTCCTGGGGAGCTCAGCTGAGGGGCTGTAGGGTGTGTATCCATCCATCCATCCATCCGTCCATCCATCCGTCCATCCATCCACCCATCCACCCACTCACCCATCCATCCGTCCATCCATCTGTCTGTTCATCCATCCATCCATCCATCCACCCACCCATCCACAGCTGGGGGGATATTTAAGCCTCAGCTGGGGCTCTGCTGAGCTCCTGCCCCAATCCTGGGGCTGTGCTTGGCCGCTCTGCCAGGGGAACTGATGGATCAGACCCCTGGAGTCTCCTCCTTGCACACCTGTGGGATGTTGGCCATTTTCTGGCCATCAGGAGCCTCCTGACATCTTTGTGAGCTTTCAGAGATGATTTTGAAGATGAAAACATGTTTCCGGTAAGATCACCAAGATGCTGCAGGTGCTCAGGATCCTCAGGTGGCTCCACTGGGCCTGTTTGTGACTGGTTTGCCCAAGACAGTGGTGAGGGGCCCGGAGCATCTCCCTGTGAGGAAAGGCTGAGGGAGCTGGGGCTGCTCAGCCTCGAGAGGAGCCCCAGCTGAGAGGGGCCCTCAGCCCCGGGTGTCCCTGTGTGCAGGGAGGGCTCCGAGCAGGGCCCAGGCTCTGCTCCAGGGCCCAGCAGTGGGCAGGAACTGATCCCAGGAGTTCCACCTGGATATGGAATCGTTAGGGATGGAAAAGACCTCCAAAATCAGCGAGTCCAACCTCTGACCATTCCCACTAAACCATCAGCATGAGGAAGAACTTCCTCCCCGTGCAGTGGCCGAGCACTGGCCCCGGCTGCCCAGAGAGGCTGCAGAGTCTCCTTCCCTGCGGATATTCGAGAGCCATCCGGACACAATCCTGAGCAACATGCTCTGGGGGACCCTGCTGGAGCAGGGAGCTGCGACCAGGGGAGCTCCAGTGGTCTCTTCCAAGCTGAACTACTCTGGAATTCTGTGACCTGGGTGCTGTGATGAGCTGGCTGACCTGCCTGGCACTGACCCCTGAGGGACTTCAGCAGACAGAGAGAGGGAAGGAGGGAGCAGGGTGAGGTAGAACGGCTGTCCCTGCTCCTCTGCCTCAGCTGGCCATTGTCCCTCAGCTGGCAGCCACTGCTTGGAGGCTGGAGAGTGCTTTTGGCTCGTGCCTCACAGGAACTCGTGGGGCTCTGGAGCCCTTTGAACACCCACCAGCTGCAAGTCCAGCTCTGAGCGGTGACTCTGGGTGCACAATCCTGAGCAACATGCTCTCTGGCAGGAGATCCTGAGCTGGCGGTGGCTGATTCCCTCTCACAGCAGGCTGGCCAGTGGATGTCTCCCTGAGGGCTGTGGAGCAGCAGGAGCCAGTGGCTCCCAGGAATGGTGGGAAAGCTGGGCAGTGACTCGGAGCCGGATGCCTCGTCCTGCAGGGAGGTCACTGACACAAAGGGCACGGTTGTGCTGGTCCCAGTCTCTTACCCCAGGCCTGTCCTTCTCCAGGATCCAGCCTCCTGGGAAGCCTGGAAGCCAGGATGGTGTTCAGCTCCTGACAGAGAATCCTGGGCTGCTTCAACCCTGCTGCCAGCCCAGGTGCCCTGGGGTCCTGCAGAGCTGCTCCTTCCTCCACAGGGAGATATCCAAACACATGGATGCGACTGAGGTGCTGTGGAGCAAACTAAAGACCCCTGAGAAGCTCCTGACCGCTAAACCAGCACAGTCCATCCATCCTGAGCTGCTGAGCTCCCACACAGCCACAGCCAGACTCAGTGTCCAGCCCACAGCCTCCAGCCAGCACAGCTGGCAGCCTCCAAATACTGGAGTCGCCCTGGCCCTGAAGCCAAGCCAGTAGTCTGGGCAGCCTGGGGGCATCCAGCCAGCCCTGGCACACCCCAGGTATCCTGGCCAGCCCTGTGGGGCAGTGTGACCCAGGAGCTCTGCAGAGCCAGCCACGCTCACGGGGTAAAAGGGGACTTTGGGACTAGACCTTGGTCCTTGGGAAAGGCTCCTGGCCCTGCTCCTCAAACCAGGCCCGTCCCTCGAGTGGCTGCAGACGTGCCACAAGCTGGAGCGAGGCCAGCAGAGGCCGAGGGAGCTGCACCTCCCTCAGGCTGGAGGTGACGGACGGAATCTAAATCCCTGTCTGGGATTATCGGATCTGGGAGCCGAGGGAGGAAGTGCTGAGGCTTCAGCCAGGGCAGTGCTGATGGGCTCCTGTCCAGGAGGGGGGGTAGCCCCGGGAGAGGGACCCCAGGCCAGCTGCAGGGTTTGCCCACTCCAAATGGTCCCCAGTTACCACCCCCTCCTCCGTGACTGGGGATAGCTCCACGCCAGGGCTCATCTGGCCATTCCTTATAAACTGGCCTTCCTTCATTGTGGCTCCAGCCCCGGGGGCACTCAGGTGTCCCAAATTCCTCTGCCTGCCTTCGTGCCAGGGCTGGGGCGGGGAAACACTTGTAAATCCCTGTGCCCTGAAGCAGTGGAGGGGTGAGGTCGTGCCCCAGGCTCACCTGCAGCCTTTCCCCTAAAGTTCCCTTCCCCTGCGGTGTCTTCAGGGCTACGAGGTGATTAACATCCCCTTTCAGCATGTTCCAGCCATGTTCTGGATGCATTTTAAGCCCCCGGGGTGTTACACATGGCTTACAAGTTGGGCTCCATTAGCGCTCGATTCGCTGTTTATTAAAACCTCGATTAATCTTGTATTAATGCTCTTCAAATGCGACTTTTCTGGAGGTGCAGCAGCCTCTGAGACGAGGAGCTAAGCTTCTCCCCAGCCCTGTGCCACTGCTGTCAGCGAGGAATTAGCTCGGGATCTCTCCAGGCTCAGAGCTGAGGGGTTGGGAAGCTGCAGACAGCAAGAGCCGCCCGTGAGGATGCTCCGATTAACTGGGGTAACACCAGCCCAGCGACACCCCGGGCTCTGCTGCCCCCAAATCTGGGGCAACTGGGGGAGCAGGGTCCATGATCTGGGAGCCCACTGCCCACTGGTCCCCCACAGAGAAGACAGGAGGGTTTGGGGGCAGCCTGGAGGATGCTCTGCTTGCTGGGACCTCACAAATCCAGAAATCTGAAGAGCAGAAACCTCTCCTGTCCCTGGCCTGGCAGCCGTGTGGCTCTGGGAGGGTTGGGAAGGAAGGGCTGGATCGGGAGGAGCGCGGCCCAGCTCTCAGAGCCAGCAGGAGCAGCACCTCGTGCTCCCCCGTGGGTGTGGGATGCTGCCCGTGCTGGATCCGGAGCCGTGTCCGGGCGAGGCGGTGATGGGATGGAGGAGATCTCCCATCCCTGCCAAGCTGGGATGCTGCAGTTGTCATGGCAACGTGGGAGGCCTGCGAGCTGGAGCCCATAACCCCCCCCTTTGGGGGGTGGGGGTGTTCAGAGCAGGGGGTGCTCCCCATCCCCCCCACCAGGCACTGGCACCTCTCCACACCCCAAAATTGCCATCAACCCCTCCTCCCAAAGGTGACACCCTCCCCCATCCTTCAGCTGAAAGACACTGCATTTTCCATGGGGAAAAACCACCTTTGGGTGAAAAAATGTGTCCAAACCCGTCGTGGGGAGCACAGGGCCAGGTGGGAGATGCCGGCAGAGATTCCTGCGGCACCTTCCTGCTTCCCTGCGCCCCGAGCCGAGATCCCCCGGCTGGCTGAGGCTGAAGCACAGGCAGCCAGCCCCTGGCAGGGCCTGGCCACGACCTCTTCTTCCCTGCGGGATGCTCACAGGGCTCTTTCCAGCGGGCACGGCTGTGCCCGGGAGCTGGGGCGGGATGCGGCTGCAGGTGCAGCCGGCTCCGCTCTCCCTCTTCCCGCAGGTGGCCGGATCGTCACACAAGGTCACGTCTCCCTGCAGCCGCCGGCCACGGGCCCGCTGAGCCTGCCCACGCCGCGCAGCCTGGGTTTTTCCCCACCTCGGGACAGTTTTTGCTGTCTGTCTCCAGCAGAGACACTCCGCGAGTCCCGCCGGGGCCCTCGGCCGCTGCCAGGCCTTGACTGACATCTGTCCATCATCCGCGGCAGCTGGCATCGCAGACAGCAGCGGGTCCCCGCGGGAAGGACGGGCAGGGACGAGCCCGAGCTGCGTCCCCTCCGTGGGCAGTCTGCTGCCACCAGAAAGAGCATCGGGCTGCCCCGGTGCCTGCTGCCATTCCTGCCGCACTCCCGCACTCCCGCACTCCCGCACTCCCGCACTCCCGCACTCCCGCATTCCCGCACTCCCGCTCGGGCGCCCGCCCGGTTCCGCCGGGGCGCCGGGTGGCACATGAGTCACACTTCCTCCCAACGCCCATTCCAGCGCGGTGCCGCCGCTATTTTTGGAAGTTCTTGAAAGCGGATCAGCCCCGAGAAGCGCAGTTCGTGGATGCTCCCCACGCCGGGCTGGCGTCCCCCCGTGTCCCCGAGCCGGGCTGGGGAAGCCCCCGGCAGCCCGGACCCTGCGCTCCCCTCCCCGTCTGGGATGCGTGGGAACTCCCTCCGCATCCCACGGCCCCTCCTGAGTCAGCAGGGAGCTGAAGCACCATCCTAGCGGCAAAATATTACCTTTTAAAGGGCTTGTTTGCGGTTGGGGTGGGACTTCGTGCGATGCCAGCTTGGCGTTGATCATTGTGCTCCCAACGAGCGGATCATTCCCAGTTATTTTTACTCCCAACCCCCAGTGTTTTAGCTGGGCCTGCAGTGCCTCACAAAGTGTCTGTGAGGAAAACCGGGCACAATCCAGCTCCGGAACCGAGGGGTGGATGAAATCCGAGGCGGGATCAGCAGCTGAGTGTCACAGCCAGGCCTTCCTGGCCTTCCCAGATCGGAAGGATCTGGCTTTACGGGATGCCGCACCCACACCCACACCATTCCACACCTGCCACGCCATCCCTCTTCCCTCCGCTCCTCCAGGATCTCTCCAAACCAGGATTATTTTCCTTTCAGAGCAGTGATTGTGTTGCTCATCCTTCGCTCGGCCGCTGCCCAAGGTCAGCGGCTGCGACCCGGAATGTCCGGCCGCCTTCCCGGCCAGACCGGGGAGCGACCTCGGAGGGGAGGCAGGGGAGCCGCGGCTTTGCCGGGCAGGTGACACCTTTGCCGGGCAGGTGACACCTTTGCCGGGCAGGTGGTGCCTTGGCAAACTTTAGCTGCGTCTTTTGAGGCTGAAGCTTTTGCCTGGAGACAAGCAGCTCCTGCCCCGCCGGGCTCGCAGCATCCCGACCTTGCCGGGATAAAATTAGCCCCATTTCACTTTGGATTAAAGGCAGCTCCGCTGGAGCCGCGCGAGCGCTCCGGCTCGGAGACGTCAAATGGCAGCGTTCCGTTTTTTGTCTGGATCGGGGAGGGGAGGGTCCTGCCAGCCAGCGCCTGGTGACAATGACATTGATTTCCTAGACCTCTCGGCGTGGCCAAATCTGTATTTTTAGCTGGGGAAGAGAAAAATACGAATCACGTGTCAGAGCAACGCTTTCCCTGCCCTGGTGGGAGGGAAGGAGCCGGGAGCCGTCGCTGCTGGAGCAGGGGATGAGCGGGACTCGCTGCCCGGTCCCCGGAGCGGGGCTGGGGATGCACCGGGGAGCCGCTGCTGCGCTGCCCGGGCTCCATCCCCGGCACTGCCCCCAGCCGTGCCCCGCACAGCTCTGCGGGGACCCCCGCTCCCAAAGCATCCCGTCCATCCCCTCCGCATCCCCCGTGGCCATTTATCTTCCGGGGCAGGCGCTGCCTTCACCTCTGCTTCCCCGCCACCGCCTCCTCCTCCTCCTCGCTCTCCCCCACCCTGTTCTCATTTCCCCAAGAAGACTTTAATGAAATCTGCCCTTAATTAAATCCACATTCATTTGCATAATTACCAGGAAATTGAAATTAGCCTGCGGACGTGGCTGGAATACATTTGGCATCAGGCAGCCCTGGCTGTTCGGAGGGGGCCGCACCGAGGGCCGCTGGGTGCCCCCCACCCATGGGTGCTGCCAGCCTCCCCCACATCCCGTCCCTCCCTTCCCGGGGTGGCCACGGTGACAGGGTGAAAACGGAGGGACAGCCACTCCTGAGGCCACGGCAGGGCAGGGGCCGTGCCCTCCGCCCCCGCACAAGCAGCACCGCGTTTCTTTTATTTAATAAAAAAAAAGTCTTCACCGCCATTGAGAAATTTTTTGTTGCTTTTATAACTATGTATTTTGTCATTTTTTATGGTTTCAGTTGTGTTTTTTTTAAATCCTTTTCAACAGTGACAAACTGAGGTAACGTCTGTGACACTACAGCCTCTCCTACGGGAAGAAGGTCTGAAACCCGACAGCTGAGGGAACTGGAAATAAAAACCTGACAACCTACGGACACAGCGACCTCGACGGGGACAGAAATCACACCGGGCACCCCCTGGGACACACCCCGGGCGGTGCCACCGAGCCCTCCCGGAGAGGTGCCACCGAGCCCTCCCGGGGCGCCCGGGATCCCTTATCTACATTATTGCACGAAAGATCGAGGACATCGAGGGACCTAAGGCAAAGAGGAGTAAAACCGGTGCCTAGCTCTCTACGTGGGGCAATGCTACGTCTAACGCCGGGCCCGGGGGTGCCGGGGACGGGGCACGGCGGGGGCGGGGGCGGCCCCTGCTCTGTAAACTGCTGCTGCTGCTGCTGCTGCTGCTGCTGCTGGAAAGCGTTATAGCCCTTTGTGGGGAATTGGGGCACCGGGGCGGCCCCACGGCACCCACCCCATGGGAGGGAAGCCCGAACCACAGCAGGGTGCTCCTGCCTTGGGGTGCCCCCACAGCCTCCCCACCGCGGCGGCGGGGTGAGCTCCGTGCCCTGCTGGGTGCCCAAATCCAGGAGGGAAGGTGGGACCTCCACGCACACCCCAGGACCTTGTCGCTAAGGGGCCACCGGTGGCTGCCGCCACCACGCCCTGCCTCGCTGCAGCCAGCCCCGGCAGGGTCTGTCCCGCTGCCCCTTCCCCGCCAGCCCCAGGGGAGGGTGACAGGTTTGGGGGAGGGGTGACAGCAAGGAGGGGTGATGGGGACAGCACAGGGAAGCAGGCGGGCCCACGGGAGGCCACTCGGAGCCCCGTCCGCTGCTCCCGGGCTGGGCACGCCAGCCTGGGGTGCACCGCTGCCGCCTCCTCCAGTCCCTGGGTACAAAGAGGCTGCAGAGGGGACACGGGGACGCCAGCACGGCAGAGCCGGCCCGGCCCCGAGCATCCAACCTGCGGGATGGCCGGCACCGCACCCGCTGACCACAGCCCAGAGCGCAGCTCCGGCCAGAGGGGAGCCATCCCTCCGGCAGGGCCCGAGCCGTGTGGGGCAGGGCAGGGGCACAGGGGCTGCCGGTGGCAGTGGCTGGGACACACAACGACACACAGACAGGGACACTTGCTACATCAATGGCTGCCAGCACCTCCCACGGCAGGGAGGCAGCCGGGGCTGCCGGGGGTCCGGGGCTGCTCACAATCCCCCGGCTCCCCGTCACCAGCCCGGCGCCCACCTCCCCATCCCCTCCCAGTCCCCAGCAGTGCGGCAGGGACCGGTGGAAGAGGGCAAATCACCACCCACCCAAACCTCCCCAAAGGCCTCCTCCACGATGCAGGGTCATCGGCCTTCCCGCTCCCCGGACAGGGATCGAGCACAGGGTGGGGGCAGAGCCAGTGGCCACCCACTGCCCACTGCCCCCGGCTCCTCCTCCCCGCACTGGGAGCCCCCTCTCCATGCCACCCTGGGGGAGCCTTGGAGGGGGCAGCACAGCCGTGGCAGGGCTGTGGGTGCCCCCAGCCTCCCCAGCAGCGAGCGGTGCCCTCGGCCGCGCTCCGGCCACCGGCCTCGCCCGGGCGGGACGGGGGGATCAGCATCCTCGGCGCTACGGAGCGCAACCAGTTCTGTCCTTTTCCTCTTCGATTGTGTTTCTTTTCCTTTTGTTTTTTTTTTTTCCTTTGGGACACCCAGAGCCCGGTCCCGGCTCGTGCCACCACCACGACGCACTCCCCCCATCCCTGTCCCCGGGGCGGGGGGACGGGGCGGGTCGCGCAGCCGCCACGCGCCGCCGTCACACGCAGATCTCTATTGCTGTGGCCAGGACCATCTGCCCCTTGCCCTTGTCCTGCCGTCCGTCTGTCCTGCTCGCCGTGCCCGGGGCGGCTGCGCCGGGCTCGGGGCCGCGCGCTCCGCTCCCCTCCGTCAGGACGGTCCTCTTGAGCGGGGCGGGGGTGCAGGAGCCGGCGGCCTCGTGGCAGTGCGGGCCGGCCGGGAGCTTGTCCCTGGCGTGCTTGCGGGAGCGGTAGGACGGCCGGCACCGCACCTCGGCCATGAGGTCGCACTTGATGAAGTAGAAAACGTCCTTGACGGGGCAGCGCTTCTCCGGGTCGAGGGCCAGCAGGCGCTGGAACATGCGCAGGGCGCTGTCCGTGAAGCGCCGCCACTGCGAGGGCAGCCCCGCCAGCCGCCCCTTCTGCCACCGCACGAACTCCTCGAAGAAGGTGTCGGACGCCACCGCCGCCTCCCAGGGGAAGTTCCCGGTGAGGACGCAGAAGATGAGCACCCCGAAAGCCCAGACGTCGATGCTGGTGTCCACGGCGAAGCCCTCGGCCCGGCCGGCCTGGCACACCTCGGGCGCCGTGTAGGGGATGGTGCCGCTGATGCGCTTGACCCGGCAGCCCACCTTGCGGGTCATGCCGAAGTCGGCCAGTTTGACGCGGCGGCAGTCGCGGTCGAAGAGCAGCACGTTCTCCGGTTTGATGTCCCGGTGCACCAGGCTCTTGCTGTGCATGTAGTCGAGAGCCAGGCCCAGCTGCTGCACGCAGCGCTTCACCAGCTCCTCGGGGAGCCCCACCTGCGGGGGGGACACGGCGTCAGCCACCGAGCCCTGCGGGGTCCCACCCAGCCCGGGCACCCGCACCTCTGTGCCCCGATGGTCGTGGGTGCTTTCATCTGGGTGCTCTGAGGCAGGGGATGGTGGTGGGTCCTGGGCCACTCAAGGGGTGGGTGGTGGGTCTCAGGCTCCCCATGGGATGGTTTGGGTTGGAAGGGACCTTAAGGATCATCCAGTTCCACCCCCTGCCCTGAGCAGGGACACTTTCCACTATCCCAGGCTGCTCCAAGCCCCATCCAACCTGGCCTTGGACACTGCCAGGGATGGGGCAGCCACAGCTTCCCCAGGGGAAGGGTGACGGGTCTCAGGCCATCCTAGGGATAGGTGATGGATCTTAGGCCACCCAGGGGATGGGTGCTGGGTCCCACACTTGTTTGTAGGTGCTTGTGGTCAAGCCCAGCCCGGGTAGGGGTGCCCAGTCCCCGCAGCTGCACCCCCTCCCACAGGGGCAGCTTTGCTCAGCACCCCTGAGCCCCCACATCCCGCAAAGGCTCCCGCAGGAGGTGCCGGGGGTCCCACCTGAGGCGGGATGATGTCGAAGAGGTCCCCGCCGGGGGCGTACTCCTGAGCGAAGACGTAGCAGTCCTCGGTCTCGAAGACCACGTCGAAGACCTTGATGATGAAGGGGCTGGAGGAGAGCGTGTTGGTGATGCTAAATTCCCGGAGGAAGTTCTTCAGCTTCGTCTTGCTCTTGTTGACGAACTTCAGGGCCATCTTGGTGCCTGTGGAGAGCAGAGGACAGGGGTGAGCCCTCGGCTGGGACACACGGGGCACCCCGCTCCCGGCACACGCCCCGCTCCCCTCACCTGTGCTTTTGTGGGACACCAGGTCCACCTTGCCGTAGGTGCCCTTGCCGAGCTCGCGGATGAGGTCATAGTGCTTGGTGATGTCGGTGCCCGAGAGCGTGCGGATGGCCAGGGACTGCATGTCCTCGGTGATGAGGGGCACCCCGCAGCAGCCCAGCTTGCGCGACGGCTCCTGCTCAATCGAGCCCGCGCTCATGGTTGCGCTGCAAGGCAGAGGTGGCACTGCTTCCGTGGGGGCTGCAGAGCCACTGTGTCCTGTCCCATCCCATCCCATCCCATCCCATCCCATCTCATCCCATCCTGTCCCTTCCCCAGGGCTGCAGCCACGGCTCCTTGCAAAGGGGGGTTGGGCTGCCAGGGTGGTGCTGAGCAGCCCCCACTGGGTGCCACCCCTCTGTCCCCAGGGGCCACAAACCCAATGGCTCTGGAGGGGATGCTCCAGCCTCTGCGGGGGCTGCAGCTGTGTGGATGTTTGGGGGGCAAAGGGAGGGCTCCAGGCATGGCAGGGACGTGGACAGGAGACAGGGACACAGACACACACAGGGACACACACACGGACACGTTTTCCCAGGCCTGGTGTGTTCACAGGCACCGTGCAGGACAGGGCTAAGGCCCTTTGGGGGTCCCCTCTGCTGCTGTGGTCCCCGGTGGGGACCCAAGAGCCAGCCCTGTCCTCTCCACTACCGAACCCCCTCCAGAGCTGAGCTCACAGCAGCCAGTGAAGCTCCAGAGCAGAACCAGGGCCATGCACAGGCATCAACGGGGACACGGTGGCTCTGCAGCAAATCCTTCCCTCATATCTCTCCAACCATCCACCAGCACCAACTCCTGGCCTTCCCCAGCCAGGCTGCCAGACACTCTGGTGTGGAGAATCCCAGAATCCCAGACTGCTTTGGGAGGGACCTTAAAGCCAATCTTGTTCCATGGGCAGGGACACCTTCCACTATCCCAGGTTGCTCCAAGCCCTGTCCAACCTGGCCTTGGACACTTCCAGGGATCCAGGGGCAGCCACAGCTTCTCTGGGCACCCTGTGCCAGGGCCTCTCCTCCCTCACAAGGAACAATTTCATCCCAATATCCCATCTAACCCTGCCCTCTGGCAGTGGGAAGCCGTTCCCCCATGTCCTCTCATTCCAGGCCCTTGACCCAAGTTCCTCTGCAGCTCTCCTGAAGCCTCTTGAGGCACTGGAAGGAGTTCTAAGGTCTCCCCAGAGTCTTCTCTTTTCCAGGCTGAACAATCCACATTCTCTCAGCGTTTCCTCATAGCAGGGGTGTTCCATCCCAATAATCATCATTGTGGCCTCCTCTGGACTTGCTCCAACATATCCGTGTCTTTCCTGTGCTGGGGACCAGCGGCTGGATGCAGCATTCCAGGTGGGATCTCACCAAAGCAGAGCAGAGGGCAGCCCAGCCAGCAGCACGTGGACAACAGCACCAACGTTCCTCCCTCCCGACAATCCAGGGGTGGTTTTCTCCTCACTCTGAATATCCCACAAGAAGATCCAAGCTCGGAGCCACCCACCACACCACCACAGCAGTGAAACCACCCCAGCATCTCCTCGGATGTCTTCAGGGCACTGCCTCACCCTCCATCACCCCGTGAGCACAAACCCCGGGCAGCCAGGGACGTGGGGAGGGCACTCGGTGGCTGCAGGCGGATGGGGATGGACACAGAGAGCCCAGGTGGTGCCCATGGGCTGAGCCCCACGCAGGGGCTGCAACAGCCACCCCAAATGGTGCCAGACACCCCACAAAGCAGCTGCAGCACCACGGTCAGGATCCCACACAAGGATCCTCCCAGCCCCTTCCCAATAAGGCTGAGTCGGATCTCCACCTTCTCCCTCCTTCCTTCCTTCCCCCCACCGTGCTGCCTGTCATGCCAAACCAAAGCTCAGCTTCTTCACTTATTATAGTTATATTTTTTCCCTGGGAAGTTGGGGAAAAAATAGAAAAGGAACTTCAACATCATGATGTTCCAAAAATGTAACAGTTTGACTCATAAGATCTCCGAAGCAGCTCATCTCCATAGTGTTTCATTGGCCCCCTGGCAGAGGAGCACCATCTCAGCGTCTGGGTGCTGGAGGTGGAGGTGGATCAGCAGCAGCTCGCTGGAGGCAGGGCTGAGAACAGCCCCCAGCATCCTGCACGAAGAATTCCGGCTACGCTTGGATTTACGATTGCGCTCATCAATGTCCCTTGATTAACTGGCGTTGGAATGCAATTATTCAAGTCGGGAAGGTTGGGTTTGAGGAAAAACCCTGCTGGTTGGATGGGAGAGAGGAGAGGGAGGACTGGCGGCTTGTGGAAGTGCTCTCCATGTCAAGGGCTGTTTGCTTTTCTCCTTGGCTCAGCCTGTTGGGGTTTCCAGGTGTCGCCTTACCAACCAGCAACCGAGGAACATCCACGGGAAGCAGGGATCTCGCCGAGCCGGGTCCCGTGCTGCGGCGTGGGCTGGCACAGCTGGCACCGGGATGCGCTGCCAGGGATTGGGATGTGCCGGGATCCTGCCGCAGTGCCGCTGGCACGGCCGGCTCCGAACAGCAACCCCCGCCTGGCCTGGGCTAACGGGGACACGGAGCCATCGCCGATCCCAGGAGAGGCCACACAGCAGCGGTGACCAAAATACCGACACGCCGGGGCCAAGGAAAGCGTAAACGCAGAAGTTTTCATTAAAAATTGAAAGGCTTTTGAAAACATGTTGGGTTTGATGTAAGCGGCGAAGCGGGCGGCAGCGGGAGCTCGGTTCCAGCTCCGTGCACTCCCAGGGACAGCAGGGATGCGGGAATAGCGGGACACGGAGGGATGGCAGTGCCGGTGTGGCAGGAGATGCCACCAGCTTGGCCTGGCCAGGGTTGGGGTCCCACATCCTCCTGCAGCCAGGCCAGTCACAGCAAGGACCACCTGTGCAGCACACACCAGATCGGGTCACTCCAGAGCCAGAACGGGGCCTTTTCCCGGCACCCCAGCTCCTCTCCCACCCCAAATCCCTGGAAAAGGAATCAACACCATGCCCAAAGGAAGCCAAACCCGCCCTCTCCAGCTCAGTTGTTTCAGGTGTCCGTGAAGGAGCTTTCCCGAGCAGGGAGGAAGGATGAGCATCCCGGCCGAGTCCTGGCAAAGCCCCCCACGGCTCCAGATCCCGGGAGTGACAAAGAGGCAGCGAAGCGGCTGCCGCGTGGCCCCGGGACCTGCCGCTCACCACAGGCGGTTCCTGCCGTCATCTCCGCATCCTGAGCCATTTCTCCTACTATTCAGACTAAAATTGTTCTGTGTTTAAGCTTCAGAACCGTTTATCTCATTGAGTGAGGAGGATAATCCACCCACCTCTTCCTTGCTCCCTGGCAGGTATTTATAGGCAGCCACTCGTCTCCCGTCGGCAGCTGCCGCTCCTCTTCCCAAACCTCCCGGCTCCATCCCCAGCACCGTGGAGCAGATCCCGGAAGGACATTATCCCATTTCCAGAGCCCAGCATCCTGCCGGGAGCCGAGGCTGGCACGGACGATCGTGCCCCAGCGCTGTTCCCTGCCGGGGGATGCTCTGCCCTGCTCTGGATCCCGCTCCACATCCCGCTCCGCTCCGCCGCACGCCCAGCCCTGGGCACATCGGCTCTGCCGATAACTAATTGCAAACTCATTAGGAGCTCATTGAGAGGGGCAGAGGCCGCCCGCGAGAGTTGCTCCAGGCTCCCGCAGGGGAGGCTGCTGGAGCAGCGGCTGCTTGGAAATTAAGAGGAAAAGAGGGAAAAAAATCCCTCTGGCCACATCAGAGACTGAGAGAAAAACAACCCGGTTATTGAGGGAAGTTACAGGAAAAGGGTTTGGGCTGAGACCGATGCAGGGGCTGGGACTCGCTCCATGGGCTGCTCTGGGGCAAGGAACTGGGAGGGTGAAGGGAAAATCTGTGCAGGGCAGAGGCTCTGCAAGACCCAGATTCCTCTTTAAAGAGGGGACAAATGTGAAATGCAGCAGTGGGATGGGCACAGGCCCACGCTGCTCTGTCCCTGCACTTGGCAGAGCTTTGATTTCCCCTTTTCCCATCCCCAAACCCTCAGTTATGAGCAGGTAACACCGACTCCCACCCAAGCCCAGCAGGCTGGAGGCCAGGGCATCCATCAGGAGGGAGCTCCCTCCCTCCACACCCCAACCAGCTTCCAAACCTGCCCCGTTTCCCCTAAACAACGCGCTGAGCCAGCAAAGTCACACCCTGGGCCCTGCCAGAGCCATCCCCTCTCCCAGTTCTCCTCATGCCAGCCCCACCCTGGTGTCACTGGGACGAGGGGCCGCTGGTGCTTTGGCCGTGCCCCACGCTGAGCCGCTGCCTCCCAGCGCCCCGCTCCATTTCCAGCCCCTGCCACCTCCATTCCTGCCTGACCCCGTTCCAGGGACATCCTCTCCTCTCTTCCATGCCGCTGGGACCCGCACACCAGATATGAGCTGTGCTTCCCGGGGGCTGTGGCGCGCTGGAGCCCAGGCAGGGCTCGCAAAGGCACCTTGGCCTAACGGGGACAACGTGGCTGAGGGCAGGACGGGAATCTCGCCGGGGCTCGGAGCCGCCGGCACCCTCCCCGGCCAGGCAGCCTCCAGCCAGGCTGGCCGCCACCTCCCACTGCACCCAAAGCAGCAAAACAGGCACCGGGAAAGGGTTCCTGCACCCATGTGCCACCCCCGGGCCATCCAAAGCCACTCAGGACAAGCCGAGTGTGTCTGGGAGGTGGCCGGTCATGCGCAGCACAGGGACATTGGCTGCTAGCAGTGGTTTGGGGACAGCCCCTCTGCCAGCATCCCACAGCCCGGGAGGAGCAGCCACCCCCAGGAGGCCGTGGATGGGGCACGTCTCCATGTCCGGCTGGCTCCACAGCAGCGGGACAGCGCCGGGAAACACCGCAGCACCACGGACACCACCGGAACCGGCACCAAACCTCCACCGAAACACCCGCAGAAACTGGGACTCCCCAGTGCCCCCAGTTTAGGACTGAGTTGGCACTGAATTCCAGGCTATCCAGCAATTCTCATACCAGCTCCTTGCCCAGACAGAGCAGCCTGCTCAGCAGCAGGATTGCCTTCGGCAAAGCCAATGAACGCCCAGTCGGGCACGGGCTCCCAGTCCGCAGGAGCTGCTCTCCCAGTGCAGGAGTTCCAGCTGCAGGGCAGGGTCAGGCCCTGTCACACCCATCCATGGTGTCCCCCGCTGCAGGAGCCATCTCCCATCCCGGCCAGCAGCCCGTGACAAGCTTCCTCAGCCTCCGGTCCCGGGATTCAGGTTTCACAGACGAATTCGGGAAGAGCAAACAAAGCAGTGCCAGGACTCTCTCCTCCGACAGCTCCCCGGGGAGCCACCACTCCTCCTTCCTGCCACCGTTCCCTGCGCCCTCTGCGCTGCTCTCCCGGAGCTGCCGGCAGGATTTTCCCTGCCCGCATCCACACCGGGCTCTCTGTCCATCGGCCCCAATGACAGGACCTTGGCTGCCTTTCAGTGCTTCGGCCTCCCGGGGTTTCTGCTGCCGAGCAGGATGGCTTCGTTAGGACCTCAGCTCCTCCAGCCTGCAGCTCCTCCCGCCTTCGCCGCCAGCACCGGGGATTTATGATTACTTCATTGTTTGATTGGTTTCATCAGCCTGTCATCATCTCCCTCCCAAAACTCTTCCGCCAGCGCCGGCAGCACCGCACGGTTGGGATCTGCAAAGACAAACGCCCCGAGCGGCACCTGCCCGACCCCGCGGCAGGGCCAGCCTGCCCTCGGCCCCGCTCGCTCCTGGCGACAACAGGGACACGTCCCTCTGCCACAAAGCCCGGCCCTGACTCCGCTCCAAGGGGCTTCGTGCGCCCCGGGCATCGCCCCCACCTCAGCCCCCCGCCGATGGGGATGCTCCCGTGCGGGAGGATGCTCCCACCGCTGCCGCGGTCTCCTGCACAGCACCCCGGGCAGGGCGCGGCGGCACGGCGACACCGGGCAGGTCGGGGGCTTGGCACACGGACACCCAGCTCCGACCTTTGCCTCCCCGTGGGCAGCACCCCGAGGCCGGGCGCCGAGGCCGGGCCACCCTGTCCCCGGTCCCCGAGCTGTGCTGGGGCTCCCGGCTGGCGTCGCCCGCCCGCGGCCACGGCGGCAGCGAGGCCGGACCTGGAGGAAAGTGGGTCACGCTCCCCCTTCCCCGCTGCAGCCGCGGAGACGCCGGGGTGCGATGGAGGCCGGCCCCGCGGCCAGGGGACAGCGGGGGACAGCGGGGGACAGCGGGGGACAGCAGCGCAGGTGAAAGGGGAGATTGGGCAGGTGATGAGGGAACACAAGG
>VZTG01003219.1:147030-158823 GCA_013397845.1 Melanocharis versteri | reverse complement strand
GCCCCTGCCTGTCCTTGCCAGTCCATCCTGGCTCCCGCAGCCTCCGGCTCGCGGCGTTCCGAGCGGCTCCTCCGAGCTCTCTGTCAACTCTCTCCCTATTTATAGCTCGGGGCTGTTTCTAGGTCAGGCGGGAGGTGCCGCTGCCCGGGGAGCCAGCCCAGGGACCGTGGGGGGCTCCAGGGACAGTGTCACACGCCCCACACGCGGGGCAGCTCCCGGTGTCACCGTCCTGGGGCTTGGGGACGGGGCTGTGCTGTGCCCTGGGTACACGGGGGCTGAGCTGGCCTGGCGGGGCTTCGTGGGATTCCGTGGGGCTCCGTGGGGCTTGGCGGGGCTTTGTGGGGCTCTGTGGGGTTTTGTGGGGCTCCATGGGACTCATCAGGGCTCCATAGGACTCCATGGGGTTCAGCAGGTCTTCATGGGACATTGTAGGCTCAGCAGGGATCTTTGGGACTTCATGGGGCTCTGTGGAACTCAGTAGGGCTCCGTGGAGCTCTGTGGGCTCCGTGGGGCTCAGCGGGGCTGTGTGGGGCTGCGTGGGGCTCACAGGGCTCCTTGAGCTTCTGTGGCAGTCCACGTGGCTCTGTGGGGATCTGTGGGGATCAGCGGGGATCTGTGGGGCTCCATGGGGCTCCTCAGAGCTCGCCAGGCCTCCGTGGGGCTCAGCAGGGCTTGATGGGGGCTGGGGGGCTCCATGGGGCTCCGTGGGGCTCGTCAGGTCCCTCTGGGGCGTCCCTGTCCCTCGGTGGCACGTGGGTCACAAGCACACCGAGCCATAGTAACACCAGTTGTACCAGGGAGCGCCTGCACTGAGCTCGTGGTCTTCAAAGCACTCCCGGAATATTAATAACTAATTAAGATTAACGAGATGAAAGGAGCCAGATCAAACGTGTTTATCACCTCGTGCAATCCCAAACCGTGCCAAGAGCCCCTGCCTCCCCGAGGGACCACGAGTGCCCCTGGGATTGGTGCTGGGAAAGGGAATATCCAGCTCGTGCCGTGGGATGTGCTCGGGCAGGGTGGGCAGCGGGGAATGACCTGGAAAGCCCAAAATACTCCCAGCGTGCCAAATCCCCTCGGAATTCAGCGAGAAGGTCGCTTGTGCCCTCGGAGGGGAGCCGAGGGGCTGAACCCCACACGGCCGCGGGCCGGGCTCCCACGGCCACCCGTGCCTGCCACGCTCGGGTGACAGGAGCCGAACCTGCCGGGGATGCTGCGGGGATGCTGGGAAGGAGCAGCGGAGGGAAGGAGGGAGGGAAGGAGGGAGCGGAGCACGCCGGGAGCCGCAGCACGGGCGGAGGGGACCCGCTCACCCCGGGGGCTCCGGCGTGTCCCGCCTGCGGGGACAGCACCGCCCGCCCCCAGCCCGGGGCACCGCCCGTGTCCGGGGCGCCCGGTGTCCCCTCGGTTCCTGCGGACAGCGCCCGCGCACGGGATTCCCAGGGAACAGGGGGTGGTGGGAGCTGTTTCCCGGAGCGCGGGGCGAGGGGCTCAGAGCCCCCAGCGTCCCCCGTGCAGTGACAGCCGGGAGGAGATTCCCGGTGGCCGCTCTCAAGGTCGGGGAGGGGACGCAGCCCGGGAGCCGTGGGACAGCCCGGGAGCCGTGGGACAGCCCCGCTGGTGGCGGGCACACCCCGAGCCCCCGCCAGCCACCCTCGGGGGGCTACCCCCGGCCCGGAGCCCCGGAGCCCGTCCCGTGCTCCCGGGGGCCGGGAGGGACCGAGCGGCCGGGCGGGGGCACAGCGCCCCGAGGGATGGAGCCCCTGGCCCGGGCTGGGGCAGCACCGGCCGCATTCGGGATCTCGGGGATGGCGCTGACCCTGAGCACGATGAGGGCTGTGCAGCCGCTGGGATGGAACGGGACAGAAGGGGGTTCTTTGGGATGGGCTGCGTGGGAAAAGAAGCAGAACGGGTTTCTTCGAGGGGAAGGAGGGGCTGAGCTGGGGGCGCGGGGAGAGCCGCGGGGCCCGCCTGGCACCCCGGTACCCCGGCACCCCAAGAGCAGCCGGCACCGCCCGCCCGCCGCCTCCGCTCGCTGCCCGTTCTCCTGGCACCATCTAGAGGCTGCGGGGACGGGCACGGGGGGACCAGGGATGGGGACGGGGACGAGGACAGGGAGACAGGCACGGGGGACAAGGATGGGGACAGGCACAAGGAGACAGACGCGGGGGGACGGGCACCGGGGACAGAGACGGGGGGACTGACATAAGGGAAAAGACGTGGGGACAGACACGAGGGGACAGACGGAGGGGAGAGACACGGGGAAGAGACGAGGGGACAGACACGGGGGGACAGACATGAAGGGACAAACAGGTGGGGACGGACACGGAGGACACAGCACCCACGCGTGGGGCCCACGCACTGCCCCTGGCACAGGGAGCACCTCTGGCAGCACCTCCTGTCGCCCCGGGGAAGCCCACCCCAGTGGGGCTGTGCTGGAGGTGACAGGCAATGGCAGCTCTGTCCCCACGGAATGGAGACAGACTCAGGGACAAGCTGGTGACAACCAGGGGAATGTTCAGGGACCGAGACACACCCCACCACCCCCCCTAGTGCAGCCCACCTTGAAGCAGGGCAGGACGGGGAGAAGCCTCTGGGCACAAGCCATGAGTGTCCTTCCCTCGCTGTCCCCCGAGCAGGGAGCGCTGGTCCCTGCAGCCACCACGCAGGACCCTGGGCCACCACACTGCCACCCACGGCGCTCCCTCCCTGGCTGAGAATGCCAAACTCATGCCACCTGTGGCCTGACACGGGCTGGGTGCCGCTGGTCAGCTCCGACCCCGGCCTGGGCTGTGGGACAGGAGCCCTGGGAATTCTGTGCACCCCTCCAGCCAGCAGCACCCACACCCAGGCCCTCTCGATCCCTGGTATCCCTGTTCCATCCACCTGGGCACTGACTCATGGGAACTGAGGCTCCAAAAACCCATGATTTACACCAAAACAAATCCTACAGCTTCCTACAATCCGGGAGGAAGGACAGACCGCCTGGATTGGCCCAGCTGACGGCCCCGAGCACTCCAAACCTCGCTGGGGACAGCCAGTGCCTGGAGGGCTCCTGGCTGGAGCAGGCAGGGGCTCTGCTCGGGGCTGGCAGCGTGGGCCAGGAGCCGGCAGTGGCTCGGTGCCACGGAGGAGCAGTTGGGCACAGCGTGTGCCAGCATTCACACCTCGCATCCTGCCGGCTGCCCGGCTAATTCCGGCACCGGCACATTCTCCTTGGCTGTCGCTCAGCAGCGCCGATGGGAGAGGAGAGTTCGGGGAAGGGGGAGGCGAGCGCCGGTGCTGCTGCCCAGAGGGACAGGCCTCGGGCAGCCTCGGGGCTCTCCTCGTGGACCCCCCAGCTGCACCGGGCCCCCGGCCCCAGCCCGGCAGGGAGGAGCAGAGACTGCCCAGGGACCCTGCTCAGGTGACAGGGGTGGGCGGGATGGCTCCAGGATGGATCGGGGAGGGTTCTGGGATGGCTTCGGGAGGCCGTGGGTGCACACGCTGCTGCCCACAGCCCCACTGCTCCCGTGGGCATGGCTGGCACGGCTGGCACGGCCCGGCCCGGCACGGCACAGCACGGCCCGGCCCGGCACGGCACGGCACGGCTGGCATGGCACGGCACGGCACGGGATGCCCACTGGGCTCCCTGGAGAGCTGCTGCCAGGGAAGCGCATCCCGGCCGGGCACGTGTGCTCTGCGCGCAGCCTCTCCCGGCACAGCACCGGCTGCGGACGCCTCCGGCCAGGACAGGGTGCGCCTGCTCCGGAGGAAACTTTGGCACGGCCCGCGCCAGGCGCTGTCCCGCAGCCCGGCTCGGTGCCCGCTGCCGTGCCATGCCCCTCGCTGGGTTCATGGAGCGTCCTCACCAGCGCTGTGTCCCCGCCGGGGCTGTCCCGGGCTTGCGGCACTGACCTGTGCAGGTGCAGGGGCTGCAGCTCCTCTTTCTGGAAGCAGACGAAGCAGAAGGAATCCATCGCTCAGGTCCGGTGGCCACCGCGCCCGGGCGAGGGCGACCGCAGGGCAGGCAGTGCCGGAGGGGTGTTGGCATCTTCCTCGCCAGCGCCGGCGGTGGCCGGAGGCTCAGGCTGGCCCTCCCGGGGCCATGGTGTCGGGCAGCCCGTCACACGGCCGGGCTGAGCGCCGGGACCGGCCGCTCCCCGGGCACGGAGGCCGCTCCGGGCTGTGCCGTGTCCCGCGCCGCCCTCGCCCCGGGGCCGGTGATGCCCAGTGCCGCCCCGGCCCCCATCGCGCTGCCCGGCCGGCGGCACTGCCAGTCCTCAGGGGGTGCGGACAGGGACCTGGGATGGCATCACCAGCGCCAGGGGTCCGGCAGGGTGGGCCGGGCCGCCGGCCAAGCCCTGCGGTGCTTCAGCGCCCCGTGGCGCCGGACAGCGCCTGTGTCGCGGGGAGGGAAAGTGTCCCCGGCAGCAGGGGGGGGCCGNCCCCGCAGCAGGTGGGGTCCGGCGGGGTCTGACAGGATCCAGCGCGGTCGGGAAGGGTCTGGAAGGGTCCGGCAGGGTCCGGCAGCCCAACACACCGACGGAGGGGGAAAGTTGTGCCGTCGTGGAGCGGCGGCTCGGCGGGGCTCGTCTCACCGGCAGAGCAGCCGCTCGCTCTGACAGCTAAAGCAGCGTGCGAGTATTAATAGCTCCCGACTCCTGCGGCGAGGCTGCAAGTTAACTCTTCGAATGCCGCCTGCCCGGGCTCCAGCCGCCCTCCCCCGCTGCCGGCTGCTGCCTCCGGGCTCGCCAGCACGGGCTGAGCCCGGGCAAACTCAGCCCGCCCGCCCGGGGCACCGCGAGTCACCGAGGAACCCCTGCTCTGTCCCCCAGGGCTCTGTCCGACATCCCCAGGCTCTGGCCGGCCCTTGGCACAGGGGACATGGCACAGCCGGGGGGAAATCTCAGCCTGGGTGCTCGTGGGTGCCCCGCGCCTGCTGATGGTGCAGGAGGTGGTGCGGGAGCCGTCCTGGGGGCTGTTCCCCCCGCACGGGCACGGCGGGACAGGCGCGGGGAGCACCACGGCGCCTTGGGAGGGCTGTCCCTGCCCCACAGCAGTGTCCCTGCCCCACAGCAGTGCCCCTGCCCCACAGCAGTGTCCCTGCCCCACAGCAGTGTCCCTGCCCCACAGCAGTGTCCCTGCCCCAGAAATGCCATCTCTGCCCCATGAGGAGCGTCCCTGACCCGAAACGGACCATTGCTGCAGGCAATGCCCAGCTGCTCCAGGGGGACACACGAGGCCGCGCTGGGTCAGGAGCCCCCGAACTCACAGGGCCCTGGCATCACTGTTCCCCACCCCTTGGGACTGGCTCAGGGACCGACACACGTCCCCCAGGTCCCTGAGACCGAATGCTGTTCCTCGCCCCAGCCCGCAGCCAGTGTCCTGGGACAGGGGCAAAAGCCACGTCCTTGGGAAGCTGGAGCAGGAGAACGCGGAGAGGCTTCCCCAGCCCGGGCCTGGGCTTCGTCATCTCTCGCCCTGAATTATTCAGCGAGTGGCTCTGCCTGTGGCGTCTGCTGCGGCCACACCCCTGCTAATGGCAGAAATCGATGGCTTTTTAATTCCTCATGGCCAGAAAGCTCCTGGCTGTGCTGCTCTGGGTCCTGTCCCCTCAGGAGACCCTGATGATCCTAATTTTATCTCACAGGATCTTGGAATCCCAGAACGGTTTGGGTTGGAAGAAACCTTAAAATCCATCTCATTCCATCCCCTGCCATGGGCAGGGACACCTCCCACTGTCCCAGGCTGCTCCAAGCCCCATCCAGCCTGGCCTTGGACACTGCCAGGGATCCAGGGGCAGCCACAGCTGCTCTGGGCACCCTGTGCCAGGGCCTCCCCACCCTCCCAGGGAACAATTCCTTCCCAATATCCCATCTATCCCTGCCCTCTGGCAGTGGGAAGCCATTCCCTGTGTCCTGTCCCTCCATCCCTTGTCCCCAGTCCCTCTCCAGCTCTCCTGGAGCCCCTTTAGGCCCTGGAAGGGGCTCTGAGGTCTCCCTGGAGCCTTCTCCTCTCCAGGTGAACACCCCCAGCTCTGCCAGTCCGGCTCCACTGGGGCTGTGCAGGGTGTTTATTGTGATCCTCTTTCCATGCTGGTCCTTGGCAGCTGGGAGAAGAAGCATCAGCATCCCCCAGGCACCACACTGAGGGAGTCCAGGGATCAGCTGGGCTCCCCAGGCCCCCAGGTCCCCTGGCGCCGGGGCCCTGGCATCCACCCAGGCACCCACTCACCAGGAACACGCTGCAGGAGCAACAAAAATGTTAGCATTTAATGCCTTGGCTAATGGGCTGAGCAGAGTGGAGCAGAAACCTGGGGGAAAAAGGGAAAAGGATGAGAGTGCCCAGGCCTGGGGAGCCTTGAATGGCTTCTGGATTTGCATCCCCCTCCACCCTCTGCTTCCTGGAAAAACAGGACACCGTGCTTGCCTCACGGGACCCTCCTACCTCACTAAATAAAATCCCACCACCATGTTGGACCAAGGGGCCAGTCAGGAATCCATGTGGCTCCTGGTGGATCCCCACAGGAGCTCCTGGTGAGGAACAGACCCCTCAGGATGAGACCTTGCCCATGGGAGCCCAGGCTCCATCATCCTCCTCCACCACCACCTGCACCTCTGCCGGTGTCCCACGAAATCGTGGCATGCTGAGGGCAGGGAGAGGCACAAAAGGGCAGGTCAGGACATCCTGCTGTGTGCTCTGGGTGGATTTGAGGTCTGGGAAGAAGGTTGGGACAGACTGAACTTTGTGTAGGTTCAAAGGAAGCCACAGCCTAAACGAGTCCTTTCTCCACGCCTGTAAGGGAGTGGAGGGAGAGAACTGCCGTGGCTTCCACCTGCTCCTCTGGCTCTGGAACTGTTGGAAGGGCTGGTTGGGACAGTGGGATGAACTACCAGGGCTCCCTTTCAAATACTCTCGAGATATCAGACCCACAAAGCCTGGCTGAAGCTTGGCTTGCTGTGCTCCTCATCCTTCGGGGATCTGTCCCCATGGGCTTGTTCAGCCCCAGCCCCTTCGAAGGGAACTGGGAAGCCATTCCCGGGGATATAATCAGTGCCAGAACCCCAGCACAGCCCCAGACGAGTCCCAGTGGGGTGTGGAGCAGAGCAGGAGTGGAGGCAGGAAGAATGGCCAGGAGCGGTGGTGGCCACGCAGCCACAAAGGACCCTCACCCAGCACGGCCACCCTGCATGGCCCTTCCCAGTCTGCCCAGCACAGGGATGTGGGATGGGGGGATGGCAGCTCCAGCTGAGCGCCCTCCACCCCTGGGACACCGGGCTGGGGGTGCCTGTGTCCCACCCCCCCGCAGGGCAGGCGGAGGAGGACACGGAGCCATCCCGGGGCAGAGCTCCCTGTCCCCAGGCTCTGGTGGGTTTGTATCGTTAATTACCCACGTTCGTACTTCCCGCAGGAATTTGTACTCAGGAATTTTTACCTGCTGGGTTTTTACGGCTTGCTAAATAAGCACATTCCTTGCCAAGGATCTTGGGAGACGTGGGGAGCGGTGGGGCTTTGTGGACAAAACTTTTCCAAGCTGCTTTATTGGGCTTATAAAACACGGTTTAACCCTTTTCATCAGATTGCTTTGCATGAGGCGGCAGGGCAGTAAAATGCTCGTTTCTCCGTGGCATTCCCAATGAGTTACAGCTCGGTTTGTGGCAGGAACAATAAAGGAGATGGGAACAGAGGGGAGGGATGTGAGGGGAAGCACAGCCAGCTGCTGGGTTGGCGTGAGGGTCAGACTCACCCTGAGGGCTGAACCCAAACGCTGCAAAATGGGAATAAAGCAATTAAATGTGATGAATATTTGGATGTGGGATTGAAGGGGTTGGAATCAAGGCTGGAGCAGTGCGGGAGGCTTGGAGAACAGGCATTTCAGTGCCTGTTTGTAATAAAAATTGAGAGATAAACCATGTGGCAACAAATTATTTTTGCAAATCCTGTTCCCTTCATCTCCCCAAACAGCTGTTCAGCTCCACGGCATTTCCATTCCTTCTGTGTTTTTAAAACACCAAGTTACCAAATAAATTTTTAAAAAAGGTGGATGGCTTCTGCCTCCAGGCTGGTCCAGGCATGGTCCAGACACTGCTGCTCCCTCTTTGGGGATGGAGGAGCCCCCAAAAATGAGGGCTGCCACTGTCACTGTTTTGGGGGACAGTTGATTTTCTTTGAGAAATGGCACTTCTAGCAATGGGATGAGACAGGCCCAGGGTCTGGTATGGCCACATTCCCAGGACAGGCTCCTCCTCATGCTCCAGTGATGCTGGAGGCTGATGTGGAGTTCCCACTTTGTTTTTTCATGGATCAACAACAACAGGAGGTCCCTGATGGGGTCATGTGAGACCTGGTGCTTCCTGGTGAGGCACAAGGACATTGGGGACACCTTGATGTGCCTCTAAGGTCTAAAGGGGCCTGGAAGGAAGATGGGGATAGACCTTTTATAAGGAATGGAGGGACAGGACAAGGGGGAACAGCTTCCCACTGCCAGAGGGCAGGGATAGATGGGATATTGGGAAGGAATTGTTCCCTGGGAGGGTGGGGAGGCCCTGGCACAGGGTGCCCAGAGAAGCTGTGGCTGCCCCTGGATCCCTGGCAGTGTCCAAGGCCAGGCTGGATGGGGCTTGGAGCAGCCTGGGACAGTGGAAGGTGTCCCTGCCCATGGCAGGGGCTGGAATGAGATGGTTTAAGGTCCCTTCACACCCAAACCATTCCATGCTTTAGGATTCCTTTACCTCAGGACAGATGTTTCTAAAGCAAAGGCTGGCAAAACTCAGCCTCACATCGCTGAAAGCTGTTCCACATCCTTGGCCTTTGCAGGGATAACTGGAACAGAGGAGAAGTCTCCCTGTGGGAACCCAGCATTTCGGCAGAAGGTTCCTTCTTTAGGTTCCCATCAGTGGATCCCTCCCTCCTCATCCCAGGGAGCTGAGGCCGCTTCTCTTCTGGAGACCACAAAAACCCCCTCCCCAAACCCCAGGGTGGTGGGAGCAGCAGGTGCCCTGGCTGGGGAGGCTCAGGGGATCCCCGTCCCCGCTGTCCCCGGCTCCTCGGGGCGCGTGTCGGCACAGAGCCCTGCCGGGATGACAAACGGTGATAATGAGATTATCCTTTTAATGATCGCCATGGTAACGAGCCCGCGCGGCTGCACGTCCCAGCGGGAGCCCTGCTGAGGTGATGGATCCGGGCAGCTCCAGCCTCGGATCGACACGGACACACCTCGGCTCAGACGGGGGTGTTGGAGAGGTCTCGGGATGGGTTTGGAGGAGTCAGAGGAGTTTGGGAGGTGTTCAGGAGATTTTGGAGGCATTGTAATGATTTTGGAAGTGCTGGAGAGGTTTAGGAGGCATCGGAGGGTTTTGGTGGTGTTGGGAATGTTGGGGAGGTTTTGGAGGGGATTTGGAGGTGTCAGAGGAGTTTTGAAGAAGTCAGAGGAGTTCTGGAAGTGTTGGAGAGGTCTTGGAGGCATCTGAGTGTTTTCGTGGTGTAGGAAATATTGCAGAGATTTTGGAGAGGTTCTGGAGGTGCTGGAGTGGTTTTTGGAAGGGTTTTGCAGGTGTTTTGGAGATGTTGGAGAGATTTTGGAGATGTTGGGAATGTTGAAGAGGGTTTGGAGAGGTTTTGGAGACTTTGGAGAGGCTGCAGATGTTTTGGAGGTGTCAGAGGGGTTTTGGAACCATTAAAGGGGTTTTCAAGAAGTTCTGGAGGAGTCAGAGGGGTTTGAAGGTGTTGGAGGGGTTTTGGAGGCAATAGAAGATTTTTGGGGTGGTGGAAATTTTGCAGAAGTTTGGAGGTGGTGGAGAGGTTTTGAAGGTGCTGAAGATATTTTGGGAATGTCGGAAGATATTTGGAGGTGTTTGAGGAATTTTGAAGGTGATGGATTTTAGAGGCACTGTAGGGGTTTGGGGGGTGTTGGAGGGATTTGGGAAGTTTCAGTGAGGTTTTAGAGATGTCTGGAGACATTTGGCAAAGGCTGGAGAGGTTTTGCAGGTGCTCAAGGGGTTTTGAAGGTCTTGGAGGAATTTTGGAGATACCAGAGAGATTTTGAGGGTGTTGGAGGGTTTTGGAGGAGTCAGAGAAGTTTTGGAGGCATTGGAGGGGTTGAAAATGTTGGATAGGTTTTGGAGAGGTCCTGGAGGTGTCGGAGAGATTTTGGAGAGTTTGGAGGGGGTTTGAAGGTGTTGGAAATTTTTGGAGATGTTGGAGAGATTTTGGAGAGGTTGCAGGGGCTTTGTTGAGGTTTTGGAAGAGATGGAGAGGTTTTGGAGTAGATGGGAAAGTTCTGGAAGTGTTGGAGGGGTTGAGGAGGTGTTGGAGAAGTTTTGGAGGTGGTGGAGACATTCTGGAGGGGTTGGAGACGTTCTGGAGGGGTTGGAGAGGTTTTGGAGGTGATGGAGAGGCTTCAAAGGGGTTGGAGAGGTTTTGGAGGTGATGGAGAGGTTTTGGAGGTAATGAAGAGGTTTTGGAGGTGATGGAGAGGTTTCAAAGGGGTTGGAAAGGTTTTGGAGGGGCTGGAGAGGTTCTGGAGGGGTTGGAGAGGTTTTGGAGGAGTTGGAGGGGTTGTGGAGCTGTTAGAAGGTGCTGCAGGGCATTTTGGAGGTTTTGGGGAGGTTTGGAGGTTTTGGAGAGGTTTGGAGGTGATGCAGAGGCAGGTTTTGGAGCCAGGGCTCTGCCCGGGGGTGCACACCTCGATCCATGGGCACATCCAGGCCGTCTCCTCCCCTGCTCCTCCCTGGGCAGTTCCACCGCCCTGCCTGGCCCGGGAGCAGCGCTTTCCCTGCAGGGATGAGCAGGACTGGGGCCTGTGGGGTCAGTGCTCTGCTGAGAGCATAGAAATCCAACCCTCTGTGACAGAAAATCCTCCTGGAGACCCCACGGGAGCGCTCGGGCCCAAGCTCCTTGTGGAGCCCTGGGGACAGTTCCAGCCCCACAGAGGGTTTGTCCCGCCTCCTGCCGGTGTTTAATCCTCTAAAGGAAGTGCCAGCCTCCGCAATGTCCCCACAGGGCTGTTCCCCTCTAAAGCCCGTTGAGCCGCCGGGTTGAGCCACCTCTTGTCACTGCAGGTGCCACAGGAATTTGGGAACCATAAGGAATATTTTGATCTGGATCAGCCTTACTGGTTTGGAGTTCCTGTGGTTCCCAGCTCCTTGATTTTGTGAGGCAGCTCTTAGGGACTGGATTTCCATTTTTCTGACATTAATCCACTGGATTAACCGATCTGGATCTCCCTGTAATGTCTTCGCTCCCGGCCACGTCAGGCATTGGAAAATGGATGGCCACAAAGAACTCCAGGCTGAGGCAAACCCAGGACGTGGGAATAGCCAAAGGATTCCATGCCAGGGAGCTTTGTTGTCCTTGCTGAGGAGGGCTGGAAGGGTTGGGGGTTTGCCCCGCCCCGGTTCATTTCATTATTTAATTAGTGACACGGGCACAAAGCCAGGACCCACATCTGGAGCCCTGGTAGCTCTTTGGGGAGGCAGGAGCCAGGAGACAGCACAGGCAGCCCTGGGGGCTGGGCTGGGGTTGAGGCCCAGGCCCAGGTCCAGATCCAGCTCCAGCTCCAGCTCCAGCTCCAGCTCCAGGCTCAGGTCCGGGCCCTGGCCCAGGTCTGGGTCCACCCCCATCCCCATCCTTATCCCCATCTCACCACACCCCAACCCCATCCCATCCCTAACTCATACCCTTGCCCATTCCCCTTTCAGCTCCATCCCTCTGCCCATCCCCATCTCCATCCCCATCTCCATTCCAAATCCCATCCATATCCCTACCCCCATCCTATCCCTATCCCCATCCTATCCCATCGCCAATCCCATC
>VZTG01003219.1:120140-146692 GCA_013397845.1 Melanocharis versteri | reverse complement strand
CCTTGAGATGAGCAGAGCGCGGCGCCCTGCCTAGAGCCGCCCCGGGGCCGCCGCGGCCATGGTGAGTTGGGATGGAAGGAAGGGGGGAATTGTCCCGCGGGGCCCGGGACACTGGAGCCTGGGGGCTGCGGCGGCTGAGGGGCGGCTGCACCCCCCGAGGCACCGCAGCCGCACGGTGCAAAAATCCGGGAAGGCGCAAATTCCTCCTGGGAGCGTTGGTACCTGGCAGTGTTGGGAATTACAGGTTTTATGGCGTTACAACCAGCGAGGGTGCTGAGGGGGTCCCCAGGGAAGCTGTGGCTGCCCCTGGATCCCTGGAAGTGTCCGAGGCCGGGTTGGACGGGGCTTGGAGCAGCCTGGGACGGTGGAAGGTGTCCCTGGACGCGGCAGGGGTTGGAACGGGATGAGCTTCAAGGTCCCCTCCAACCCAAACCATTTCGTGATTAAGATTCTGCGGCGCCAGCTGTGGGCTTGCCCCGACGGCCTCCAATTTAGCCTTAGATAAGCTGTAGGAATGACCTGGATTCCTTTCTGTGCTGGAGACATCGGCCTTCAGCTGCCTCCCCGCAGTGCCAGCCGGGGCCACCGAGAGACACCGGGACGGAGCCAGCACGCTCTGGTTTGCAGTCTGCTCTTCCCCTCGATGAGAAGCCAGAGCAGAGGTCTCTGATCCTTTGGGTGCCCACAGGGCCGGGCTGGCAGCGCTGGGAGGGGGGGAATTGTCTCCAGGGAATCGGGGTGCTGCTCACCATCACCATCCCACAACTGCCGTTCCTCTTTTCCCCGTGTTCTACCCTCAGGGAGACCTTGTATCCCAATATCTGTTGGGATGACAAAGGGAAGCCACAAACGTGCCCTTTGCAGGTGGACAGGGAGTGGGGAGATGCTGTCAGCAGCCCTGGATCTGCTCGTGGGACTCTGCCTCCTGCCCTGGCTCACCCAGAGAGTCCCACTGAGCACAAGCTGGAGTTTCTGGCTGCCTTAGGTGATGTAGGATCAGGCTTAGCACTCCTTTTCTTCCGGAATTTGGGATCCTGGTTGTGAATTTCTTCACCCGAGAGCCAAAATTATCACATCTGCTGACGGTGTGATGTGCTCCTGGTACATGATTGGTGTTTTAGTGAAACTTTGCTCTCTGTAGCCCTTTTGTTGAGCTTTGTTAGTGCCTTGGAGAGGCTTTGCTGCTCCGTCTGGGATGTGCTGGGGTGGGATATGGTCTCCTCAGTGAATACTGGTAGTATTTTATGGTAGTAACACTGGGGGTGTGTGGGTGAGGGTGCTCAGGGTGGGCTCCTGACGTGTCTGCCACGTGTCCCTGCTCTTTGTGGGTTTACCTTCAGCCAAAGGGTGACATTTTCGAGGTGGATTCTTCTTAGTGAACGCCCCAGGTTCGAAAAGGTGAATAAATGGTTTGCAGGATTTTATAGGCCAGGGTGTGCACTTCACTTGGCAGGTAGTGAAAAGGACTTGTTAGTTCTTCCCTCGCTTTCCCGTGCATACACACGTTTATCCTCCTGAATTACACCTTGTTTTCTTCTTTTTTTCCCTTGAACATCCACTGTTTGGCTCAGCCACGAGTGCTGCTTGTGGAAGTTGAGAAGCAGTCCCTGGGCTGTGCTGCAGGATTTACTGTTGTAACTCATCATGTGACTCCTGTGCAAGATTTTCCTTCTGTTCCCATTTCCTTGGAGCCTGCAGATGGGCCTGTTCTGCTGCTAGTGCACCCTCCTTCCCGGAAACAGTTGGAAAAGTGTGAAGATGAGCTGCTGGAAGGCACACAGGGAACAAATAAAACATAATTAAACTCTGCTCCAGCATAACAGGCTGCTGGGAGCAGATTCTCCTTAGTGGGGTTGAATTGGGTTGATATGGAAGGGAATGAGCAGGGATGAATTAGAGCTTGATTAACTGGGCAGGAATTTTGGGAGGAAATCGGGAAGGCAGGAGGGAATGCAGTGATGCACAGTGAGCTCAGACACTACCAATGTTGTAGAACAAATGCCTGTTTGCTGGGCTCAGCTGCTGCTCATGGCTCAGAAATCTTAATGCCACTCAAAATTTGGGTTCAGAGGAAGCTTCGGTCGTTCTTCGCTTGCAGAGGTATTTGCAGAGAGCTCTGTGTGGTGGTTCTTGGGGCTGCTCCTGCCTGCTGTGTGTGTAAATAGAGCTTGTGCAGTGTCCAGTGTGGGGCTTCCTGAGTGAAGCGTGGTGAGGATGTCGAGGTGTCTCCGTAGGGAAAACAGGATATTGCAAAATCCAGGTGGGATTTTGTGGAGTTCATTTCTAGGATACACACAGAGCAGATCCAGCTTTGCGCTTTTCTTTCAGGGACCACAAATTATTACATTGTTTCCTCCTCAGCTTTTGGGATCCTTCTAGAGGATTTTAGTGAGCAGCTTCAAGGTAAATATTGTTCGTGGAGCTATCCTTGAAGGGGTTTGTTTTCCATCCAGATAAGCCATGTCTTTGTCTCGTCACTCTTCCCTTCACCTTTGTTCCTTCCACTGGTGAAGATGAACCATCTCTGAAGCCCTGGGAGCTCGGCTGGGATCTCCGGAGCAAACCACTCACCTGGGAATTGCATTTGTAACTCCCATGTGAGGCTGGAATTTTGGTGATTGCCTCCTAGGAAATACATTCTTCAGTTATGTTGGATTTGTATCTTGCCAGCAACTAAAACAGCTTAGGAAAGGGGACTTCCAGGAAATGCTGCTGTGTGAGGTTTGGGATTCAGAGATGCTGGAGAGCTGCAGCCAGGCTTCTCCCAGAACAAATCATGCTTCCCTCAGGTTGTCCCTGGGCCTCCCAGGTGAGCAGCCACGCGGGAAGCAGACAATGGCAGTGGCAGCCCAGATGCAGGGAATCTCGTGTCCCTGTTCTGTGTGAGGCACACGGAGCTGCTGAAATGGGAGCAGGCAGTGGGCGTCTGTAGCTTGGATGTTTCTGAGTTTCCCACAGCAGCATCCTGGCTTTTATTCCATAGCCTCTCTTACCACCTTCCCATTTTTTAGCAGTAAGTGCTGTTGTTTTCTTACGCTTGAAGCTGCCTGGTGATGGCTGAAGCTTTTCATTCAGGAAGGAGTGCAGTGTGTGTGGATTGCAGCACGTCCTGCCAGGCAGTGCTGGTGAGCCCTGGGTTATCCCGGCGCTCGTGGTTGCCAAGGAGCTCCTGCTCCATTACCAGAATAGCTCCTGTTTATTCTGTGTCAGCCTCGCTGAGCTGGTGGCCCTGAGGCTGGCTCAGGCTGTGGGCTGGGAACCAGAGCTGCTTTGGGGAGCACTCCTGCTCTTTGCAGGTGACTGAGGACCTTGTGACAGGGGGGAGCAGCAGCTTCTTGCTCCTGCAGAGCCCCTTGGCCTGGCTGTCCCATCACCCTGGGGACACTCGGGCCCCATGTGGGCTGTGCTGGCTGTCCCTGGCACAGGTGAGCTCGGGGATGCTGTGCTGGCACAGGTGAGCTCAGGGATGCTGTGCTGCCTGTTCACAGCATGGGTGGTGAGCTCAGGGATGCTATGGTGAGCTCAGGGATGCTGTGCTGCATTTCCCTAGCACAGGTGAGCTCAGGGATGCTGTGGTGAGCGCGGGGATGCTGTGCTGGCACAGGTGAGCTCAGAGATGCTGTGGTGAGCTCGGGGATGCTGTGCTGCATTTCCCTGGCCCAGGTGAGCTTGGGGATGCTGTGCTGCCTGTTCTCAGCACAGGTGAGCTCAGGGGATGCTGTGCTACCTGTCCCTGGCACAGGTGAGCTCAGGGGTGCCGTGCTGCCTGTTCACAGCACAGGTGAGCTCAGGGGATACTGTGGTGAGCTCAGGGATGCTGTGCTGCATTTCCCTGGCACAGGTGAGCTCAGGGGATGCTGCGGTGAGCTCAGGGATGCTGTGCTGCCTGTCCCTGGCACAGATGAGCTCAGGGATGCTGCGGTGAGCTCAGGGTTGCTGTGCTGTGAGNTATTAAATCATCAAACTGGAAATGAGAATTAATGCTGGTGAACTTTCCTTCTCTGCAGCAAAGCCGGGGTAGCTCCGGAGATGAGCACAAGGGATGGGAACTGTAGCAGGAGAGCTGATCTCTGCTCGGATGCTTCCTCCAACAGCAAAGCTTTTTCTCAGAAGAAAACAGCTCATTTAGCAGAATGGTTGCACATAATCCCTTTCACGACCTATAATAATTCCAATACATCCATATTTCAAAGACCTGCGCAGCTAAATGTAGGCTGCACTGGCTCTAGGAGGACTAAAAGCTATCAAGGCAAAATTGTTGAGCCTCCAGGTTCACTAAATGAGGTTGAAAAGCTCATTTCCACTGGCTGTTGCTGATGGATGGGTGGTGGTGGTTGTAATTATTTCAGCAGAAAAGCATTAAGATCTGGCAGGTACCACAGAGCTCCTGCCATGGGGCTCAGTGCAGTGGAGAGATCACTCCAGGTGTGGATACATGAAAACTCCAAGAACTTTGGGTTCAGTTGGGTGAATTAATTGCACATTGCTAGGTGGTGTCATTTAGGAAATAAACAGCTGCTGTTAATGTTGTATTTATACATTAGTATATGCAAAGTAGAAGAAAATGTAGCTTTGAGGTGGATAGGCTGATACTTGCCTGGTAGAATGTGCCCCAAAATCCTTCCAAATCATTATCCACCATCAGACAGCAGATATTTCCTCTTAGGAACTATATTTGTATTTGGGTCACTGCTGCCTTGGCTTTCTCTGCATCCCAGGTGTCAACATGACAACCTTCTTCTTTGAGAGAAAGAAAAGAAGGTGTTTGCTGCTTTGTTTTATCAAAATAAAATGTTTAGGCTCCCATTTATATAAAATAATTTTTGGAATCCCATCTCCAGCATTTATGAAGCGTGCAGCATGTGCCTGTTCTCCCTTGAAGGCCTCGCTGTTCCAACCAAAATGTAAATATTAATATTTTGGTAGGAGAAAAGCAATTGGCTTTTTCCCTACTGATTCTGATGGTCAAGGACTTTCCTACTCATCCAGGCACCCCCTGGGGTTTATTTGTGGGTTCTCTGTCCTCTGGAATTTTGGGAATGATGCAGCTTCTCCTGGGCTAAGAAGCACCTACAGCTTGTGGTGAAGCAACTCTTTTCCAGTCTTTCCTTGCCTCCACACATTCGATTCCTTTCTTTTACCGTGTTTCTCTTGTCTCTTTACACTCAGGATACTTTCACTCCACCAGAATTATTCCAGGCTCTTCTAGCAAGACCACAAATTCCTTATTTTTTTCCCCCCGATCTTCCCTAACCCTTCTCCTATGTGGATCATGCCCAGAATTCCATTTCTTTTCCCATTTCCAACCCTTTGCATTCATGCTCTGAATTATCTTCTGTTTGTTCCAGTATCTCCAAGTTTGTGGTTGGATCTCTGTGTGTATTTTTAGCAGTTTGACTTAATATTTTATTAGGGCTTTAATTGCAGCGTGGATTTCTTCCCGAGAGGGATTGTCCTGGTTCCTTTTTGTCCCCTCTTTGGAGAAAGGAGTGTGCTCATCTGTTTTGTGTACTGGCTTGTCAGGATGCCAAAGCCAGCATTGGATGCAGCTTTCCAGAGGGGAATGAGGTTTTTTTTTTCTTTAGGAGAGATGTTTTGCCTGAAAAATCTGTGTTGTGCTCAGCTGGTTTCCCTGCTGCTTCATTGAGTAAGAACAGAGCAGGTTTCTTCTGCACTGCAATTGCACCTTTTCTTTGGGATGAAGAGCAGTTTGTTCCATGGAAGTCTGGCTCAGTGGTGGTTTCCTTGGTGTTTAAAATCAGGGTCTGGAGAGGACAGAGCAGAACCAGCTACTCGGCATGGCTGCGTTTGTTGTTCCTCACCCCATTCCCTAATCCTTTGGTTATGGGGGATAAAATTGTGTTTTCTACAATTCCTTGGCTTTCTTTTTCAAGTGTGAAGGAAAAGAGGAGGACAAAGTGATCCATGACCTGTAATCTCTGATGTGGAAGTGTGGGGTCAGTGCTCAGGAGACAATTCCTGCTCCCAGTCGTGGCTGGGGGCTGCACCAGCCGTTCCTCTGATCCCTGGAGTTGCTGCATTTGTTACTGGGGAAAGCTGCAGGGGGAAAAGGCAGAGCTGGCTTTCGAAAGCTGCTTTTTCCTGTTTTCTGCTGGTGCTTGATGGAGCTGGTTGGGTCATGGTGACCCTTTGGATCCCCCAGGACAAATATCCCCACACTGGCCCATCAGAGCCCCCTGTTGTGGACAGAGAGCCTGGAACCTTCCCCAGGGCTTGGACACCCCGACTGTCCCAGAGCTGCAGGGCTGAGCAGCAAAGTGCAGTTGTGAAATCCCCAAAAGCGCAGAAGCATTGCAATGTCAACATCTTGTTTTCCTTTAATTGGACTGGATGTTCTCCCTGCGTGAGCTGTCCTTTGAAAACATTTTAATTAACAAAAATCGTAGTTATTCCCATGGTGTTTCCCATGGTAGTTTCGTTATACACTCTTAAATGCCCAACACGAGTTTTAATGCCCTTGCAGGAATAAAATTTAGAGTATCGCAGTCTTTTTTTCTTTTTTTGACAAGGGGTGAGGGTCTGAAAATTCCATATTTTCATGTAGTGTAATCACACCTCCTTGGAAATCCGGTCTGGCTGGTGTAATATATTGGATAAGGTAGAATCCTGCCCCCAAGTTTGCCCTGAACCTTTCTCTTTGTGTAGCCAGGTGTTGGGAGGGTTTTTTCTCTTGGTATTGGGCTTAATCCTGCCAGTCAGAAGTGGATATTGGAGAACTACCTGGAAAAATCAGCAGGATTTGCAAGCTGGAGCTGGGCCTGCATCTGAGTAGAGGTGCCCCTTTAAGAAATATGCTGAATAATTGTTTTTTTCTTACATTCGCTTTCTTTTTTTGCTTGCCCTGGTGCTTCCCATTTCCAGCTCTGCATATGTGCATAATTCCAGAGACTCCTTCACTTGGGGCTACAAACAACTGTGATTCAGAGCCTTTCCCTGCGTATTATTGGGACTTGTCTGGAGGCTGAGATAAATAAGGGTTTATTTGCGGCTCTGCTGACAGTGAAGGATTTGAGAAGTGTTTTTAAAAATGTCTTCAAGCATCTTGGACTCCTTAGAGCTGCTACACAGCCACGCCAGGTTCTCCACCCCTGTCACTGGCGCGTCTTCTTTTCTTCTCTCTGGTCAGAGGAGCAGCTGCATTTGTACAAGTGGGGAGGAGCAAGGGTTTGGCATTTTTCAGTGTTGAATTTTCACCTGTAAGAGAATGAAGAGTGTTCTCTGTAGGAAGGGGCATTATAACCACAGGAGGGACATGGAGCTGCTGGAGTGAGTCCAGAGGAGGCCATGGAGATGCTCCAAGGGCTGGAGCTCCTCTGCTCTGGAGCCAGGCTGGGAGAGCTGGGGGTGTTCACCTGGAAAAGAGAAGGCTCCAGGGAGAGCTCAGAGCCCCTTCCAGGGCCTGAAGGGGCTCCAGGAGAGCTGGAGAGGGGCTGGGGACAAGGGCTGGAGGGACAGGACACAGGGAATGGCTTCCCACTGCCAGAGGGCAGGGATGGATGGGATATTGGGAAGGAATTGTTCCCTGTGAGGGTGGGGAGGCCCTGGCACAGGGTGCCCAGAGAAGCTGTGGCTACCCCTGATCCCTGGCAGTGTCCAAGGCCAGGTTGGATGGGGCTTGGAGCAACCTGGGATAGTGGAAGGGATGATCTTTAAGGTCCTTCTGACCCAAACCATTCCATGATTCTGTGATAAGTGTGGGGTTTTTAAACAGATTTCAGCTGAGAAGGCCGTACTGGCTACAGTGTCAGTTCCTTTGACACTGCTGCTCATCTCTTGATTTCTGGACCATGGGAGTAAGATGATGTGGGCATTTTTCTTAACACTTTTTACAAATACTTTTTATAAGGGTTTTTCTTATTCCCTTCACAAATACTCTCCTCACCAACATACTTGTTTCCGAAGGATTCCTTGGGATCTTTTTTCCACTCGCCTGTTTGGAAGTTGTGTTACTTCACCTAAACCTGTGGATGAAGTGTTGTCTCAAAGTGAGTGAAGCTGCATTTGGGGCAGCCCTGTGGTCCTGCCTGATTTGTTTACGTGGAGAAAAGGGAAGTGATTTGTTCCTCGTGCTCGTGGTCCTGGGGCTCCTGCACGAGCACTGCCTTACAGGGAAGGATGGGATCTCCCTCCGAGGGGTCACAGGCTGGTTTGCAGTGTGGGACATGCTGGGGAACCCAGCAGAGGGAGAGTGTGAAGTGAAAGGAATGATGCAGCTTCAGAGGTGTGAGTTTCTAGACTTCCCTGAGGGGAATTTAAGTTAATTCTAAGCTGAATGCTGAACTGAGACAACCAGAGTCACCTTGCAGTGTTTTAACTTCTGGAAGTGGCTCCTGCCCAGCCGAGTGCCTTTGGCAGATGCTCAGCTGTGTCCATCTGAAGAACAGATTTTGTTTGGCTGGTTTTGCTGATAACCCACAAAATGAAAGGTAATTAATCATTGATTGCTTAAAAAGTGGTGGCCAGCAGCTGAGAGCTGACTGAGCCAAGTGTCTGATGGCTGTGGCTGGATTGTCAGATTTAAGTTGCAAGTCCAAAAAGTGACTCAGAAGCCACCTCTGCCTGCTGTGCTTTGGTGATGTGCAGGGTATTGATCTTGAGAAATCTGCTTTGGGTGCTTCTGCTCTCCTCAGCTGTGTATTGTTATTTTAGCAACTGCTTGTTTGGGAAAATACTGTGTTGCTGAGCCCTTTCCAGCAGCTAGACCACAAGAAATCAATTAGGAAGTCAGCAGCACGTGACCAGCTGCCTTTCCTGGGCGTCAGGGACCCAGAATTCGCTCTTGGGCTCATCTTCAGCAAGCATAGCTTGAAAAGCTCTGTCCCTAAACTGTGCTTTGCTTATTCCAGCCTGCTGGGATTGTTTTATTCCTTTGCTGGGTTTCTAAGAGAACTCCTAGGTGCTGAAGCCACTGGGAGCTGCTGGGTGGAGGACACGCTGCCTGCTGGGCTTGGTTATGTGGGTTAAGAGTTACTGGGTTAGAAAGAATGAGACTCAGACACTTGAGCCTGTTAATCAAAGTTCAGCCTTCAAACCTGATGCCTGGTTAACTGAATCTGCCTGTGCAAGAGGGTTTGAGAAATCAGATCCCTTGGGTATTGAAAAAGGTGCTGATTACTTGTGGAGCAGGCAGTGTTCCAGGTAAGATGATCTCTGGTGCAGAAATCAGGGTGGCACTGCTGGCTCTCCATGGCCTGCTCCACGCAGCACTGCTCAGCCTAGGGTCCTGCTGAGTCCTTGGCTGATATTGAAATGAAACATTCTGATTCCTGAAGTGCAGCCGGGTTCCTGAAGGGGGGAGTTGTCCAGGCAGGAGGGCTTTGAGCAGCTCTGGAGCTGGCCCTGAGCTTTAGGACCTCAGGGACACGGAGAGGAGCGTGGTGCCTTTCCTCCTCTGCCAGTTGCCTTGAGGTGCAACAGCAATCCGTGACTTTCCTCCCACAACTGAAATAAAAAATCTACTCTAACAAGTTTGCAAAGTCTCCGTGTTGTCGGTGAGGTGCTGAAGTCGTGGTCTCTGAAATGAGTGAGCCAGGAGAGGGGTCAGCTCTGCAGCCAGAGCTGTCTTGACACAGCCCCAGGAGCTGAGCTGTGCTGGGAGCACTGAGCGGGGCCCAGTCTGCTTTCGGTTCTTGAAACCACAAAAACATCTCTGAAGTGCAACAAGGAAACTGAGACTGCAGGCTGAGCCCTGTCCTGATAGCATCAGCAGAGCACTGCTGGGGAGCACGTATGCTGTGGGCTCCTCCTGTCAGACCTCCGATAAGAGACCCTGTGAACAAGGGTGAAACCCCAAATTCTGCAGCTATTAGTGGAAAGGATTAGATATAATGAGTAACACTGCCTTCGAGCTCCCAGCTCTGCCTCCCTGTAGTGCATGTTTATCTTTTCTGGAGGATGTGTCGGGTGTCCTACAACTTTTTTTGAAACACTTCATAATTCTGCTTTTCTTGCCAAAAATAAGAGTGCACTTCTTCCACGAATTCCACTGAATGACCCAGGGCTGTCGCAGGGGTTCTCCAGGTTTTTGTGAGCAGGCCTGAAATGACCCATAAGCTTTCTGAGAGTGTGATTTCTAATTTACCTGTTCATTATCACGTTGAATTAGGGATGGGGCAGGGAGGGGCTCTGAAAGACGCCCTGGTAATCCTACAGTGAGTAAATTACTACCTCAGTACAGGGAGGTGCTGGTATTGTTAGTACTCACAATACATATGTGCATCATTAAGCTAGGCTTGACAATAAATAATATAGAAAGAAGAAAATTCTGCAGCTGGAGTGGAGTTGTTTGTATTTTTAGGTGTGTGACTGTGCTGTTAATTAACTGCACAACACTGGAAGCAGAAGGCTCCGAGGTGGAAGAGGATGGGACATTGTAATTAGCAAAGACAGGGTGATGATGAGTTATTTTATACAGGTGCTGTGGATGAAATTCCTTGTTTCTTGTCTGTTTTTCTTAACCCTGTGCACTGGCTTGTTGATGGCATTATAGCAATTCCAGCTGGGAGTGCTTCCATCAGCTGGGATTCACGTCGTGTGCTCCCCTGCAGTCCCTCCTCTCCTGAAAGAGCTGCCCACCAGCTGGTAGACGTAGCTGATAGTGATTTTAACAGATAAATGTGATAAGATCTGAATCCTGATAACTGNAGGCTCCAGAAAGTGAGGAAGCTGCAGAGGGATCTGCATTTGCTGTCAGTGCACGGTGTGGGGGCTCTGTGGGCTGGGAGGTGTTAAACACAGCGGGAGCAGGGACTGCACAGGGACTGCAGGCAGGGATGAACAGGGGTGGGCGTCGGAATTCAAACCAGGATGGGTGCAGGGGCTGGGAACAGCTCCCCACCAGAGCTCCTGTCTTTATGTAAAGAGCAGCGATGCAGAAGGGGGTTTGATCTGCTGTGAGGGCTCCTGGGGTGCAGAAGAGCCAGGGCTTTTCCTCATTGCCACTGGAGGAGGTGCTGGGAGCTGGTGGGGTGTAAAATCCATCCTTCCACATCAGGAAGGTGCTCCAGCGCTGCCTGAAGGATGAAGTCACCTCTGTAATGTTGAAGCTGCAATTAACATCCTCCTAAAAAAAGCTCTGGAGAGGGAATGCCTTAAATTTGTCTTGGAGTGATATCCATTTGCAAACACATTAGGGAAAAACTGAACAGACCTAACCCTGCTCTTAGTTGTCATCAGCCCGAGTTGCCGTATTTAGAGCATCGTTTGTGTGATGGATGCTCTAATGGCAAACATTACAAGGTTAACAGCTTGTGTTTTTATGGCAAAGCAGTGGAGAAAAGCTTTCCCCTCAACGAAAAGATCCCTTCAGAGAGTTTAAGATGAAATTAAAAAAAAAAGGGGAAGTGTACTCTAAATGAAAGCACTTGTGGAGAAAATGGCTTTAGAAAGCACTTCCATGTCTTGCAGAATGAGCAGGTGCTTTTTTAAGGGCTGTGTTTGGTGATATGCAAACTAAAATTAGCATTGTATCTGCTACTCAAGTGCATGTGCAGTGTCTAAACTGCAACCCAAGGATCGCTGCTCTGTTGTTTGCTGGAGCTGGATGAGTAACTCGTTCTACCCCAGTGCTTTAGTCACAGTCTGCATCTGAGCTTGGTGTGGAGTCAGCAGCAGGGTACAAAGATTTTGCTTCTCCAGAGCCTCACTGAGGTGCAGCTGCAATATTGAACAGCGTGGAATGCAGGAGGTTGGCAGCTTTTTTTTTTTCCATAATCAGCAGAAATCAGTTAATGACTCATACAGTTTAAAATATAACTGGAGGATAGGCCTGAAATCAGCTGGTAGGGTGGGTCCTTCTTGTGGTGCTTTGGTGGATGGAGAATGTTGTTGGATGTGCAGGTTCTTGGTAGCAAATCTTGTGTTTTCTGTCAGGACAGGGAGCTGTTGGAGCTCATTTTCCTGGCTGGAGGAGGGCACAGAGGGTTGGAGTCCAGAGATAACTGGAGTGAGTAAGCAGCTCCACCCCTCATCTGATAGCGGTGTGAAACACCTTTAGCAAACCTAATGGGGGGAAACGGGATGGGAAGGACACAGGCTGGCAGTGGCTCTCTCCCACCCTGATCCACACCAAGTCCTGCTCGGGTCAGGTGGGACAATTCCAGGAAGAGCAGACCTGGAGCAGAGCTGCTGCTTGCCTGGTCTGTGTGGTGTGGACCCAGCTCAGCACTTAGAGGCACCTATTTTGGGGACAGTCACCTGTGACACACCTCCCAGAGATGCTGTTTTGACCCAGTTTCCAGGTCAAAGTGTGGATTCCAGTGGAAAGTCCACGGGAATCTGCAGCTGTGGCTGTGTTAGCATTTAGCCCTGCTTGCTTTCAGCTCTCACTGCCTTGTTCCCCTAAGGGAGCTGTGACAAGGACATCACCTTTGGCCACAGGATCTGCTGAATTTGGCAGCCAGGACCCTCCCTGTGGGTCAGAGCTCAGCCCTGGTGTTGAGGCAGTGAAGCAGGAGTGGATGGTGACGTGTCACTTCTTATCTCCACTGCATTTTGTGAGCTGCAGAGTTCTCGTGGGGAAAAGCTCGCGTTACCTGCTCTGCAGGCAGGAGTTGGAGAACGGAATATATTTTCCTCTGCTGGTTGGCAGAAGAGAGAAATGGTATTTCCTAATGTTTGATCCAGCCCTGGGAGGCACTAGGGGTGAGAGGGGTCAGGTTTGACTTCTGAAAGAGAGCGGGAAGTATTTCTGTTTCAGTAGCTGCATATTTAGTAATGCCTCATGGAGGTGAGGCAAACTGCCAGCCCTGACATAGAAAACTGGGGTAAATTTTGTTACTGATGGTCCACACTTCCCTTGAAAACCTTGGGAAAAAAATATCTGTGCATGACCCAGAATTTCAGACCAGAACCTGAACTCAGCGCTGCTGGTTCTGCCTGTTCTCCTCAATGCAGAGTAAACAGGGAGCCCTAAAAGAAAGCAAGCTGCTTGTTACCATGGGAATAACACTAGGAAATATTCCAGGTACAGCCCCAGGTGCTCCAAACAGCTGGACTTTTATTGGAGTCTCACTAATCAACTTCCCAGGCTCTGGGTCCAGGTGCAGCAACCTTCCCCTGCAGCTCTGCACAGCACGTGACCTCCTTATCTCGGTGGCCTCCTTATCAGAGCCTTGCTGGAGAGCTGGGGGATGACCATGTGCCATCTGGGGAACTTGAGGAATACCCAAAGGCATCAGCAAATGCAGGTCCTTGGTAAGTCCAGCCTGGAGTTAGACGGGGATCCTGGGCTGGGCTTTGGTGACCTCAGACAATTTTTCCTTCTTGACCTTCCTTTGGCCAAACCTTCCGAAGAGCCACAAGAAGTCAAACAAGAGGAGAGAGCAATCTTGGAGATCCTGCTGTGTCTTTGTGCCCAAGGTGGCCGTGGATGCTCTCCAGCCTGGGCTTTGTGCATGAAATCCTCATGTTGTGCTCTCTGGTTTCTTTTCTTCCTGCTTGTGACACGCTGAACGTCATGATCATGGTGTTCTGCTTTGGAAGATTAACTTTGGAAGATTAACTGTGTTCCTAAGGAATAGGATCTTCCAAATCTCGGTGCTGAAGTCAGTGGAGGACATGGCAGATGCTCAAGATTTATAAGAACTCCATAATTTATTTCCAAAAGCAGGACATAAATCTCGAATCTTGGAAGAAATGTACTTACGTCAACTACTTGTGCTGAAGAAGGATTGCATTAAGTATCCAAAGACATCTGAGCCCTTCCACCCTGTGAAGAACCAGGAGTTTTCTATGGATTGAGGTGATCTGGGTCTTGGAAGGTGGGAGGTGGAGTTGGAAAGCAGTGCTGCTCTTGGAGTAATTTGCATCAAATTGAAATTGGAAGCTCGTCTTTGGGGGTTTGACATCAGAAGCTGCTGGTGAGACTCACTCTGTGCTGAGCAGCAGAGAAGGAAAGTGCAGGGATTTAGGAAGATACTGGATTTGTATGTGTGGATCTGCCTGGGAGGAACTTAGGACAGCTTAGATCCCAGGAATGGCAGTGTGTCCGTACCCTAAGTGATTAAGGACTCCACTTAGTCAAATATTTCTTTTTAAAGTGAGGCTCTTGTCCACAGTGGTGCTGTCATCTGGGAATGGTGACTGGCTGGAGGCTGCTCTGTGGCCGAAGGGAAGTTTGCAGCCCAAGCATAAACAGATTAAAGCTGGAAACTTGAGCTGCAAACGTGGCTCTGCTTGGGTTGTTGGTTGTTTTAAACCAATTTCCCACTACCAATATCTCTTGCTAAAATAGTCCTTGATTTCTAGAGCAGGGCTTTAAAAAACAAGAAAAAAAGGGGAAAAAGCAGGGAAGGAAGAGGAAAGGTAGGATGGAATTCAGTACTCGTTTGTAATTGGAAATGTTTGGTGTCCTGCAGAGCATCCACTTCCAGCTGCTGGAGAGCAGAGCCCTCGCTGTGGAGCTGTTGGTGTTCCTGAGGGTTAATCCAGTGAGGAGGGGCTCCTGCTGCTTGGCCCTTGGGAAGACTGCTGTGCATGGGAATGGGAATTAGCAGAAGCTGTTGTGTTTCTGCAGGATGTCTCACATGCTCTTCCCTGCAGGAGACTCCCAGGCACCGCTTTTGTTTCTGGTTTGGGGTTTTTTTGAGGCAGAGATTTCAGTTTTCTTAAATGTTTACTTTGTTCCTGTGCTTGAAGGTCTGGACTTGAATCTTGATGCATTTATTATTGATAGCATGGGTTGAAAACATTGGAGACACAACTATGGCACAGTCTGTGCTGTAGCAGGACTGTTTCTAAGGCTCTTACCTTGCCAGAATAAAAATCATCCCAACTCCAGAGAGCTCCAAAACTACAGCTGGATGCCAATCCTGATCATTTCTTTAGGACTCAAAACTGTAACTAATGATTTCCAAGAATAAAAGCTAAATTTGAGGATGGGGGGGCTGTTCTTGTATTAGATTGCTGCATACTGGTATATTGCTTTTTAGAGTGCTGGAAGTTCCTTAATTTTTCGAGCTTCCTGAGCAGCAGGGTGGCACCAAGGCAAAGGCAGGAAGAGGTGTCAGGGGTCACGGGATCTTGGAAGGATTGAGGTTGGAGAAGACCTCCAGGACCATTGAGTCCAACCTGGGAGCCATCCCCACCTCGTCCCCAGCCCAGAGCACTGAGTGCCACATCCAGGCCTTCCTTGGGCACCTCCAGGGATGGGGACTCCACCACCCACCTGAGCAGCCCGTTCCAATATCTGATCACCCTTTCTGGGAAGAAATTCCTCCTGATGTCCAAGAGAAATCCTCTCAAAGTTTATGCTTCCCGTGATAGGAGGATATTTATGATCTCTAAACATGTGAAAGCATCTTCACTCGAGCTTCTTGTCTTTGTGAGAATTATTTATTGCCTTAAAATCCCTGAATGCCACCAAAATAAAGGAATTGTGTTGTTTTGTTGTCCTTATTAATGGAGCTGAGCAAATGGCCCTTCATGTCCAAAGCTTTCACCTGCAGTGGACAAATCTTGCTGCTACTTGACACCAGTGAGCAGTTTGAATTCCCAGTTACGTGCCCTGTGCTGGTCCTGCTCGTGTTGCATGTTGGTGCCTCTGTGATGTTCTAAAACCACCCTCCTGTGTCAGAGTGGGAATGAGTTTTAACTGTTTCCTTCAATGTCATCCCCAGGCATCAGAAGAGGCCTCGCTGCGGGCTCTGGAGAGTCTGATGACGGAGTTTTTCCACAATTGCACAACCAATGAGCGGAAACGTGAGATAGGTGAGTTCCTCCTCCTCCCAAGGGCTGTTCCTGCCTGCAGCCCCCAGCAGGGGTGGCTGGTTGTGTTCAACACAGCTGTGCCTCACACTGAGCTGACACCTTGCCCTCTCCTGCTTTGGTGGGAACTGGAAGGAAAGATTTCCATAGTCTGGGCTCCAGGGAATCTGTGGCAGCTCCTATAGATGATAAACCAGTGACATTTCCTCTGTACATCGTTGGATTGTGTGTCCTGCAGATGGACCACAGACTTGGGTGTTAGGAATGCAAAGCAAGGCTGTCCCAGTTCCTGTGGAATGACAGGCAGGAATAACAGCAATTCCCTTTGTGTGGTGGTATTAAATACGTCCTGAAAGGCAGCAGAGATCCTGCAGGTGCTCTGGGGAAGCTGCTCATGGTGCTGGTTGTTGTAAAGGGGCAGATTCCTTTTGTTCCCAAACATCCACAGGGGTGCTCCAAGGGCTGGAGCCCCTCTGCTCTGGAGCCAGGCTGGCAGAGCTGGGGGTGTTCACCTGGAAAAGAGAAGGCTCCAGGGAGAGCTCAGAGCCCCTTCCAGGGCCTAAAGGGGCTCCAGGAGAGCTGGAGAGGGACTGGGGACAAGGGATGGAGGGACAGGACACAGGGAATGGCTTCCCACTGCCAGAGGGCAGGGATGGATGGGATATTGGGAAGGAATTGTTCCCTGTGAGGGTGGGGAGGCCCTGGCACAGGGTGCCCAGAGAAGCTGTGGCTGCCCCTGGATCCCTGGAAGTGTCCAAGGCCAGGCTGGATGGGGCTTGGAGCCACCTGGGATAGTGGAAGGGGTCCCTGCCCATGGCAGGGGTGGAATGGGATGATCTTTAGGGTCCTTCTGACCCAAACTGTTCTGGGATTGTTCTGTTTCTACCGTCTCGTGCCAAAAGTGTGATCCGCATGAAAGACTTGTCCCAGAAATCCTGTGAAATAAACTACACAAGGTTTTTGTTGTGGTTTTTCCAATTGTGATGTCCTGCTGTGGAAAAGGTATTCCTCATTTTCCTGCTTAAATTGCAAGAAAGGAAACAATTAATTAAGCCTTAAATTCGCTTAGCCTGTAAAGCAGCCCTTATGGCTTCTCTCTTTGTCACATTGTCACCTCATGAGAGATGACCAAATCCTTCCCTGAGTGTTCAGGGAGGTTTCTGACACCCTGAACTTCCACGAAGTCAGCAGCTCTTGGAGTTGCATTGAAAGAAGGTGGGTTTAGAACACTGTGATCTGAAGTTCTCCTACTCTCTCAGAATGACCTGAAATCCCAACATTTGACTTTTACACATAAAATAACAACGCTCATAATACAATTGTTGTGTGATTTGTTTTAATAGTCACCTCTTATCCGCTGCAGTATTTATGTCAAAACTGATTCTAAAATGACACATCTATTTTGTTTTCATTAAAGCCTGTTGTTACATTGCTTTAAACACTGTAGAATGGGATTTTATTATATTTTTTGCCCTCCTCCAGGTTGAGTCATTCCCTGAACATAGGGTCTCTTCCCTGCTCAGTTACTGTGTTCTCACTGTACATTGTTATGGCTTTGTTTACAGCTAAAGAATTTTAATGGAATATTTTACATCAAAGTCAAATTAAAACTGAAGTACACTTTAAAGGAATATTTTATTTTTATGTTTTTTTGCAGAGGAGCTTTTAAATAACTTTGCCCAGCAGATAGGAGCCTGGAGATTCTGCCTGTACTTCCTGTCCAGCACAAGGAATGATTATGTGATGATGTACAGCCTGACAGTGTTTGAGGTGAGGGCTGAGCTCCTCCTGCTCAGTGCATTCTCTGCCTGGTGCAGTTTTATCTGGCAATCGATTTTTTGGGGGGAAATGTTTGTCTGAAATGGCAGCCTTGGTAAGTACGGTGATAAAGGATGCTTTTATTGCTCTCTGCTAGAGAGGTTGCTTAATGGCAGGCTCAGAGTGGGAGAATATGAATCTTTGTACACAAATTGAAGAATTCATTTCCTGGCATCTCTAAGCACAAATTACCTCCAGTTTCAGAGGCTGCTTGAGTTTCTGCATGATGCTTTTAAGGGTGTTATTGCTTTTATGCTGTTTTTATGATCAGAAATATGGGGGTGATTACCTGCTCCTGGCTCCTGCAGGCTTTGAGTGCTGAGAGGGAAGGCAAACTGGCTTTTATTTTTCTGACATTTTGTAGTTGTGGTTGGTGCTCTTGAATTACATCCCACAAACTTGTGCTGGTTGGAGAAGTGAGGTCTCTCTTAGCCACATCACACTCTTCACCTACTTAAAAAAGAACAAAATTTGGGCTAAAAGCCTTGATATTGATCTCTGTGTCTACTGGAATAAGTGAAAACATTCCGTGAACAGCTCTGTTGTGTCACTGATTTCTCAGGGACCAGTGCAGTGTCTGTCCCTGAGGATGTCCTGGGATTTGGTCAATGTCAGACCTCAGTCTGGGCCATTTGTGGCCTCTGTGTCGTGTTCTTGGCTGGGTGGGCACTCTGAGCTGTGCCCCTAAATCAGAGGGGTTTATAGCCTTTGCACTTGGCCACTTTTTAGATAAAATACATGTTTAGATAAAAACTCTCCTCTAAAAGTTGTGTTGTTTTTACAAATTATCCACATCATTGTTGATTTCTTCTCTTAAATATTCATTTTACTTATTCAGGATTGCAGAGGGTGTCTGGACCCCATTGCAGACTGAATCTGCTTTACCTTCCCCTCAAAGAGCAGATGGCAAATGACATAGGACACCATTCCCTGAGCAGGAATAATTGTTTTCCTCATGAGCAAGACAAGTGCAGGGCCAGGGGCTGGATTCAGTGATCCTTGGGATCATCCTGTGTGGGTCCTACCAGCTCAGGATATTTTATGGAGTTTGGTTACTGAGCCTCTGCTTCCCTGGAGGGGGAAAAAGTAGCCCTGAAAAACCTAATTGTGCCCAGAATAAAGAAATCACTGTGCAAGTGCAGAGGGAGGGACGGGAGTCCCCAGCCCAACTGGGAGATGAGGATCTCTCCATGGAGGAGCTTGAATTCCCAGAATTAACTGGTGCAGTGCTGGACATTACCTGTTCCTCAGAGCCATGGTCTGTCCCAGTCTGCAGCTTCCCCACCTGTCCTTGGGTACTGGATCAGTCAGAGGGGTGTGAACACAAGGATCATTCCCAAAACTGCCCAAGGACATGGATTTCCCAAGCTGTTTAGGAAGTTAGCAGTGGATTTGGGATAAAACTCCTCCTGGCCCCTTTCCACATGATTGTTTTCACCTCTTGCATTTTGGGAAAGAAAACATCTTCCCAAAAGCATTTATAGGGAGAAAGCTGCTGTGGCAGGTGGGAGGAGTAGGGCAGAACACAGTGGGCATTAAAGGATGGATGTTAAGGCTAAAACATCTTCCAGTTTTATTTGGATTCTGGACTTGCATCAAGGAACCCTCAGCTGGTTGGACCATTGTTTTTAAGCAGTACTTGTGGATTTTCTCTGCTAGAAAACACCAAAACCAACTTCTTTGAGGAACTTCTATATAAATATCCCTGTGTCCCTCTCCAGTGGGAACTGGTGTCTCTGCAGTATATCCTGCTGTGGGTTGCATCTCCTTTGACCATGCATCATCTTCCAGTTTTGGATATTTGAGGTTTCTTCCACCTCAGCCCAGGCTATGATTGGGATCTCCAGCATCCTCTTTCTCCAGGCTGAATCCTGCAGATGGGCACAGACATTGCCTCAGCCTCCTCTCTGGGTTATCCCGAGAGATTCAGCTCCTAATGCTCCAGAGCCCTAAATGGGATCGGGGCAGGGCGGGGAAGCAATTTGCAATGCTGCTTTCCTCTGGATTTTGTCTGGCTCTAAGTGGACTAAAAGCTTTCTGTGCGAGTGGTGCCTTGTCAGTGCCAGGCAGTGCCTGCTCCAGTGACCTTCCAGCTCAGCTTCAGGAGACCTGCGTGGCATCAGAGGCGTGGGAAACCAAACCTGCTTCCCAGTGTTTCTTTTCCTCCCTCATCCAAGGCTGTGCTTCCCCCTTTAGGGGGAAAACCCTCGGTGCCCAGGGTTAAGAGGTAAATAGTCTGTGCCTGCCACTGGTTCTGCTTGACCCAGAACCAGTTAAACCAGTAACTTCAGCTCCATTGTGCACTGCCAGTCCTGGACCATGAGATGCAGCAGCTCTGCCAGAAGCTCTGTCTCTGCTTTATGTTGTTCAGCCTGGAGAAGAGGAGGCTCCAGGGAGACCTCAGAGCACCTTCCAGTGCCTAAAGGGGCTCCAGGAGAGCTGGAGAGGGACTTGAGACAAGGGATGGAGGCACAGGACACAGAGAATGGCTTCCCACTGCCACAGGGCAGGGTTAGATGGGATATTGTGGAGAAATTGTTCCCTGGGAGGGTGGGGAGGCCCTGGCACAGGGTGCCCAGAGCAGCTGTGGCTGCCCCTGGATCCCTGGAAGGGTCCAAGGCCAGGCTGGACAGGGCTTGGAGCAGCCTGGGATAGTGGAAGGTGTCCCTGCCATGGCAGGGGGTTGGAACAGGATGATTTTTGAGGTCCCTTCCAACCCAACCCAGTCAGAGACTCCCCATTCTCCGTGTCCAGGTTGTCTCAGTGTTTCACCTCAGCGGAGCACGTCCAGGGTGAGCTCATTTGGGATGTCCATTGCTTTTCCAGAACCTGATCAATAAGATGTGGCTGGGGGTCCCATCCCAGGACAAGATGGAGATCAGGAGCTGCCTGCCCAAGCTGCTGCTGGCTCACCACAAAACTCTGCCTTACTTCATTAGGAACAAGCTCTGCAAAGTCATCGTGGACATCGGCCGCCAAGACTGGCCCATGTTCTACCACGACTTCTTCACCAACATCCTGCAGGTGAGAAGTCTGTCCGTGAATGAAGCCAATTTTTCCCTTAGAAATATAATTTTGTTTCCTTGAGTAAGGATTTCTTTTGATGAAGGCTTAATAGTAAATGTTGCTTTGTAAATTCCTTTTTAATTTTGTGGTAACCCTCAACTTTTTATGTGTTACATTTCTCCCCAGTGTTAAAAGTGTTTTGAGGAAGGAACAGTACTGTGCCACAAGTATTCACTTTGAATTTTAAGTATTGTGGGCTAGTTCTTGAAAATACAGGGGGTATGGGTTGTTCTTTAAACCAGAAAAGTCAGTAAAGCTATGGATGTGTCACTGATTCTCAAAAGGGCCGTTTCTCTGTGGGGCTGTTGGAGGTTTTTCACCCAATAGGCAAAGACACCCCCAAATCTCTGGTACCTCATCATTAAGGTCACTAATGGGATGTTGTTGGGGTGTTTAGGAGGGCTGCTGCAGGGAGGCTCAGGTGTGGATTGGAGGATCCTGAATCCATGTTATTAGCTGGGATGTTACTTGCAATTCAGCATCCTTACAGGGAATCCTGAGCCAGGCTGCTGCTGGAGCCTCACCAGGCTGGTGCAAACCTCTTTCTGTTGGAGTATTTTGTCTCCAGTTCCCTTAAAATTGTTCCTAATTGGCTTAAAGAGGCTGAGTGTAAACTGAAGTGCTGCACAGGCTTTTTCCTCTGGCATAATTATATGATTTGAATGCAGCAAAGCCCACGGCCAAGCCACAAGGCAGTTATTTAAATCCAAGTCCTTGAGTGGCAGGAGTTTATTTGCTAAGGCAAATGGATGTAATATTAATTGCAAAATTAAAAAAAATTCCTATCTTGGCTCCAGAGCTCACTACTGGCTGGTGTAATCACTTCTCTGACAGTGTTCTGGAGTGGGAAATGCTGCAGTTTTTGCCTCAGTTGTCAGTTTGACAAGAAATACTTGGAGATAACTGTCTCCACGTGGAGTTTTGCCTCTCATTTCACCTGGATCTGAACTGAAAGGCAGCCTGAGCTCTCCTGGCCTTTCCAGCACTCTGGGGTTATCTTAAGGGGTTGCAGAGCTCACTGGAGGAATCTGTTTTCCCTTAAGCCTCTCCTTGTGAGCTCAGCAGTGGAGGGAAATGTTCCCATAAATTAATTTATGTGGCAGACACATTCCTAAAATGTTCAGAGAAAGGGGAAGAAAAACAGTAATGCTGAATTCCAGGCCCTCCTATCGAGGAAGAATAGCACAGGAGCAGAATGATTTGCTGTTAGAATTGCAGATGAGCCCCGTCTCAGGACTCTTCTCTGAGATCATTTGCAGCATTTTCTTTGTTCTTCAGCATTAAATTGTATCCCAGTACTCGGAGTAGTTCCTAAACCTTTTACTGAAGCACTGGAGGGGTGGAGGAGAAAGGTAAATTGGGCTATTGTATTGTCGTTATGCAAAGCCAGTAATTCTACATAAAGTGCTGCTTCCTTAGAAGTTTAAAATTTGTTTAGCCTGACTGAGGTACCAGTACCTGGTATTGCTAAAACTGCCTGGATTTGTCAGAAAATATTCAGAGAGATGATTTTCCGTCCCTTCACAATTTACCAACAAGTTGGGTGTTTCATTAAGTCTTTGCCATCTGCCCCTGTATCTGGGACTTCCTTTTCAAAAGCCAAGATGAAGAGCTTTTCGATGGGCTATTTCCTCCCCAAATATCTCACCAAACTCTGTGTTTCTAGCGGTGTTAACTCAGCCTGGCTCTCCTTTGGAGGGTCAGGGGATCAGGACCAAAGTCAGCCTATTACAGAATTAGGGCTTCAAGGATTACTTATAGAACTGGGACAGGCTTTGGACATTTTTCTCCCAGAGGGAGCAGTGCATAAATCACTCTGGATGTGTCTGGGCAGCAGTGGAGAGCAGTGCTGTCCTTCAGCTGGAAACAAACCTTTCTCCCACTTGAAGAAGTCTTTAATATCCCAGTGGCTGATGAAGGCACGAGTCAGCTTTTTGTCCAGTCCTGTTCCAGCATGGGCCAGAAGTTCCTCTTTTTGGGGGAAATGCAATTTCCAGTTTGAGATGCAGTACAGGTGCAGGGGGAGGTCGGATCCCTCAGCTGTGGCCTGGTGGCATCTGCTCCTGGCTGCAGCCCTTGGTCCCTGTGGGAAGGGTGGGATTTCTGGGGAAGCTGCTGGGCTGTGAGGTGTGAGCTGCTGGTGCTGGGGTGGTCCTGGGCAGGGCTGAGGGCAGAGGGTGCAGCAGACAGAAGGGACAGGCTGTTCTGTGGACGTGCTGGGACACAGAATGTGTGCAATGACATTATGAAACCCCAGGGATTCCTATGGGGCTCGAGCTGTTGCAACATCAGCGATTCACATGTGGGGAAATCGAATGTATCTGTGGGAACTGGAGTGCCCTCCGTGGTGAGGCTGTTGTAAGCTGTGAGTAGCGTTGCTAATCCCTGTCTGGCAGTGAGTGTTGTCATCACACTGCTCTCCTGTCCTCCTCAGCTGATCCAGTCTCCTGTGACCACTCCCCTGGGGCTGATCATGCTGAAAACCACCTCGGAGGAGCTGGCGTGTCCCCGCGAGGACCTGAGCGTGGCCCGCAAGGAGGAGCTGCGCAAGCTGCTCCTGGACCAGGTGCAGACAGTGCTGGGGCTGCTCACAGGTACGAGCCACACTGTGCCACACTGTGCCACTGACAGGAATGTCCCCCTCACCACCCAGAGCTGCTGCTGGGCTGGCACTCCTGGGGCTCAGCAGAGCAGAATGGGGGTGATGCAGTGGCTGCTGCTGCGCTTGGAACACTCAGCTCTGCCCTGGAGCGTCTGGGTCAACTTAATATGAGCCAGCCTGGGTAGCAGAGCAGCTGCTGAGCTCCCTCCATGGAGAGGGGTGGAGATTGTCTTCTCTTAGTGAGCCCAAAGCCATTATGGGGTGTTTCTGTCCCTTCTCAGGGCACTCCAGGTGTGTTCTGCCAAAGTTCTCCTGCAGTCTGTGCTATGTTTGTTAGATCAGCGTGTCTTTGAGAAGGCACTTCTGAAAGGTCTCTCTTTGGCCAGGTATTTTGGAGAGCATCTGGGATAAGCACAGTGCTACTGCTGCCACTCCACCACCATCCCCGACCTCAGGAGAAAGTGGTAAGGAAAAGCTACAAGATGGGATTTCCATGTACTTAAACCTTCAGTAGCAGGCACAAATTCCTTCCTTCACTGTCTAACCTCTCGTAATAACCCTTCCCTAGAGCTTTTCATAGGCCAACAAATTCCTGATTGGAAAGAAAAATCATACACAAAAAAACTATTTCCCCTGAGGGCGTGCCCCACTGCAAATGTCACCTCATTAAAAAGTGCCCGCAGAGCTGCACTGGCACTATTTGAGGCCGTTCCCTCTCCTCCTGTCCCTGTTCCCTGGGAGCAGAGCCTGACCCTCACCTGGCTGCCCCCTCCTGTCGGGGAGCTGTGCAGAGCCACAAGGTCCCCCTGAGCCTCCTTTTCTCCAGGCTGAGCCCTTTCCCAGCTCCCTCAGCTGCTTCTGGTGCTCCAGCCCCTTCCCCAGCTCTGTTCCCTTCCCTGGACTCGCTCCAGCTCCTCAGTGTTGTGAGTAGCCCAGAGCTGGACACAGGACTGGCAGTGTCTCAGCAGTGCCAGCACAGGGGACAGTCCCTGCCCTGGTCCTGTCACTGCCCCGGTGCTGGTCCAGGCCAGGTGCTATTGCCTTCTTGCCCACTTGGGCACACTTTTCCACTGAGCAACTTCCCAGCCCCTCTTCCCCAAGCCTGTGGGCTTTCCTGGGGTTGGCATTGTCCCCTGAATTCCAGCTGTTAGCACATCAAAAGCCAGTGGAGTAAAACTGAATCCTACCTAGGAAAAAGCAAATAAAGGTAGCCAGGTCTCTGTAAAATGGAACAGGTTGCCCACAGAAGCTGTGGTTGTTCCATCCCTGGCAGTGTCCAAGGCCAGGTTGGGCAGGGCTTGGAGCAGCCTGGGACAGTGGAAGGTGTCCCTGCCCATGGCAGGGGGTGGGACTGGATGGGCTTTAAGGTCCCTTCCCACCCAAACTGTTCTGTGATTGTCAAAGTTTGTTTTCTATCTATTCCTGTTTTGTGTGAGTGCTTGTCTGATGTCAACCCATTCACATCTCTATTTCTCAGTTACCTCTGAAATGGAGAACAGGTTTTTGTGTCCTTGGCACACATTTCCTTGTCCCTGGGACCTTGAGCAGTTCCCTGGGAGCTGCAGATCACTTCCTTGTAGCCAGATTGCACCAGGCAGCTCCAGGCTGCTGCCTCTGATAAGCTGTTGGCAGTGTTTTGCTTAGTGCTAAACCTTTCAGATTGAAGTTTGAGCAGCATTTTGAGTGCTCCTTTCCCACAGAAGAGCTTAAGATACTTCTATATTTATATACAAACCACAAACTTTCATGGGAAGAAATATTCCTTTGGGTTGGCAGAGGGAGAGTGGATTTTGCTGTAGCTGGGAAGAGTTTGGACAGGAAATATTTACAGAAGAGATCAAAGCTTCTGCTGTCAGTTGTCAAGAATGGTGCTGGGGGAGGGCACTGGTGGAACAGATTCTGGGCTGGCTGTCATGGAAGCCTGTTGGAGATGTCCCTCAGTCCCCTGGGGCTTGTGCTGAGGCAGCTTTCATCCACCTGTGTGTTCACCTCGTGACTTGGGATCATATTTCCCAAGCTGGAAGTCGGCTGCACTTCTGTGCCGGGCTTTTCCTTTCTCCCCTCTCAGGGAAAACAAACAAACTTTTTACACCGTGCTTTCTCAAGATAATTGCTAAGAACCAGGACCACACTGGCAGTGCCCTTAGAAGTTTCATTTTGCCTGTGCAGACTTGCTTGTGTGAAACTCTCTCTGGTTTATTTTTCTGTGCTGTGTCTTTGCTGTCTCCACGTTAAAACCGGTTGTGCTTCAACTTCTTGAAGTCACAGAATCACTAAGGTTGGAGAAGACTCTAAGATTGAGTCCAGCCATTAACCAGCACTGCCAGAGCCACCACTAACCATGTCCCCAAGTGCCACATCAGCATGGCTTTTGGACACTTCCAGAGATGATGGTTCCACCACTTCCAAAAGGAACACCGAGTGCTTCCCTCTGGTCCACTGCTTGCTCATTTTGTGTTCCCTGAGACTCAATTCATGCTGGACTCAATTCCTGTTTACTGGTGACTCTTGAATGTTTTCATTGCTTAAGTGAGGCCACCACCCTTTATTCGTTCCATTCAGGTGAGATTAAAGGTGTCCTGAGAGGCAAAACAAGCTCCTGAGTCCCCATAAATGTTTAATATCTTCCATCAGAGCCCAAATCTCTTTAGGAACTTAGAAAACTTCCGCTTCCTATTTTTTATTTGCCCAGGGAAGTGGAGTGAAATGGTAACTTGCAAGTCTTGCATAGGTTTTAAATAGCACTTGAAGACAGCATTAAACTCATTTCTCATATCACTTAAGCAAAGGAGCTCTGATAATGTCCTGTGCTGGACAACGTTTGAGTTATTGCCATGGTGTAGGATTTACTCAGCAACAATCTCAGCCTCCAAATGTTGTCTTTGCATGATTTATAGCACATTTCCTGAAGAATCCCTTCCTCAGGAATATTCACTCACCTATGGCAAACAAATGAGTAGGAGAAGTATTTGTGGCTGCTCTCCTGCTGCAGAGCCAGGTGCTGGGAGTTTCCTCGTTTGGCATGAAAGCAGCTGATGCTGTAAATTTGTCACCTGTTTGCGAAGACACTGAAAATCTCTGAACCTCAGAGCTTCAGTGATTTAACTGCAAAAGCACTTGGACCAACTGCTGTGAGTTACAGGGACGTAATTGAGAGTTTCTGGTGTGGATGGATTAAAAGATGAGAATCTTTAATTCTCATTGATTTTTGTGGAGTTAACTGAACTGAATGTTTCAAAGAGTAATGATAGCTGGGGTTGGGAGACACCTTAAAGATCATCCAGTCCCACCCCTGCCGTGGGCAGGGACACCTTCCACTCTCCCAGGCTGCTCCAAGCCC
>VZTG01003219.1:86756-120111 GCA_013397845.1 Melanocharis versteri | reverse complement strand
CTGGGGCTCAGCCCAGCACAGGGCAGTTTCTGGGTGCTCATGGCTGGGGCATGGCCAGCTCTCACCCTCCAACACCCCAAATCCTTCTCCCAGGGCTGCTCTCGATCCATTCTCTGCCCAGCCTGGATTGGTGCTTGGGGTTGCCCCAGCCCTGGTGTACTCGGCCTTGTTGAGTTTCAGGGGTCTGTGAAAGCACAGTATGAGCTGTACAGGTGTGAATGTCCCCACAGGGGGGTTCAGTGCTAGCACTGAAGGGCAGGATTGTCTCGTTCAGCCCAAGCCACGTGATGCCTTTGGTTTCTGGAGTGCAGGAGAAAGAAGCAATGATAAGGCTTGGCAGGGAATTATGAATTCAGTGATGTAAGGCATCAATCTTGGTGAAAAATGAAGACTTAGGAGGGATGTGTTCATCACTCAGGCTCTTGTGTACGTTGGAAGTAGCTCAGTAAATCATGCCTGTTATTTTGGCACTGCTGATGTGTCGGGATGTTTCACTTCCATAAAAAATCACTCAGATTCTCTAGAACTTCAGATTCTGTAGTGCAGCAAGTGCCAGATTTTTAAAGATGTAGAGATTATTTGTACTTAGGGAAGAGAAGTGTATTGAACAACCTGGGGAAGGTGAATAGTTTTGCAGCAGGTGGAAGCCTGGAGATTGTGGGCAACATCTGTGGGAAAGGCAGCCTGGCTGGGGCTGGCCCTTGGATTCTGAAAGCTTTGGGGAAGCAAAGGCCATCAGGAGTAAGGGAGTCTCTGGATTGTTGATGGCTTGGTTAGAGGTGGGAGATGAAAGGTGAGTGGATATGGTCCCCTCTTGCTGTGCAGGGAGAGTTCACCCTGGACTAGGCAGGATTAACTTCAGAGCTTCTCCATGTCATTCCACAGGGAATTCACAGCAGCAGCAGTCAGAAATAATTACCTGCTGTGCTGCTCTGTGGAACTGGGGCTCATCTGCACCTTGGGTGCTGCAGTTCTGCTCTTTCAGTATCAGGAGGTGCAGAGTAGCAGTGAAAGCTTTGCAGAAGGGCACTAAAGGTAATGGATGGGTTTGAGTGGCTTCCATGTAAGTAACAACAGAAGTTAAACCTTCATTCTGTCAAAGAAACTGAGCAGGAACTGCATTAGAAGCCTACTGACACAAAGAAAGTGAAAGCAGGGATTATTTCTGTTCCCTGTTAAGGTAGAAAGTGAAACTAGGAGCTGGCATACCCCAAACAAAGCAGCTTCATGGTGAAGCTGTGGAACTCTGTCACAGGATGTTGCCAATATTAACTTAATGTGGCTTCAGTTGGAGGCTGGAGAAAGTCATGGAAGATAAATCCTGAGGCTGTGTCAAATTTTTCAGACTCCACCTTTCTTAGGAAGCCTTTGTCACAGTGTGTTTGGGAGGCTGGGGGATGTGATCTGTGCCTGCCATGGCTTTTGGTCTCTGGGAAGAGGTGCTGCCCTGAGTGAGCTTCTTGGTGTGGCTGGGAACATCACCAGAAGTGTCACAGGCCAGCAGAAGACTCTGCCACACTCAGTCTAACGGGAATGTGCCAAGCTTACATCAAGGATGCTCAGCCTTGTGGGGGGATAGAATTTTATGATAAATTCCTAAAATACACCCTGTGGCATTGGGTTTCCTGAAACACCGTGTGAATGCCCTGCCTGGTAAGGCCAGAAGGGTTGTGTGGGGCAAATTCCTGAGTACAGAAATCACCAGCTCCTCTGAGACAAAAAGCCTGCTGAATCACAGGATGTTCTGAGTTGGAAGTGATCCACAAGGATCATCAGAGTCCAGCTCCTGGCCCTGCACTGGGCTGGGCAGCTGGGGGTTCATGCCCTGCCTGACACTGCTCTCTCCCCCAGGTGACCTCTTGAGTAGCCTCTTGCAGAGCCCCAGCGCAGCCAAGCTGCTGAACCAGCCCATCCCCATCCTGGACACAGACAGTGAATACATCTGCTCCCTGGCACTGGAGTGCCTGGCACACCTGTTCAGCTGGATCCCTTTGTCCACGAGCATCACCCCGTCCCTGCTCACCACCATCTTCCACTTCGCGCGCTTCGGCTGCGACACCCGCGCCCGCAAAATGTCCTCGGTCAACGGCAGCAGCCACAACTCGGTGCTGGGGCAGGAGCGGGGCCGGCTGGGCGTGCTGGCCATGGCCTGCATCAACGAACTCATGTCCAAGAACTGCGTGCCTATGGAGTTCGAGGAGTACCTGCTCCGCATGTTCCAGCAGACTTTCTACCTCCTGCAGAAGATCACCAAGGAGAACAACGCGCACACGGTGAAGAGCCGGCTCGAGGAGCTGGACGAGAGGTAGGAGCAGCTGGGCTGCCGTGCCAGGGCCTCGTGCTTCCTCGGAAGGACTGTGGGGTTTGTTTTGGGGTCATGCATGGTGTGTCTGATGGCCTTTCTTTCAGAGTACTGCGCCGGGGCAGCCGGGCAGAGAGGTAGGTGTGCCCAGGTAAGGGCGTGCCGAGGGCTCGGTGCTGAGGGAGCTGCTGGCCCAGGTTTGTGTCCTTGCTGTCCCTTCCCTCCCCTGTCCCCTTTCGTTGCTGTTTGACTGCAGGTCTGAGGTGGCACCAGAGCTGACCCTGTTGTCACAGAACACAGAAGAGGCTCAGTGAGGTAAAGGCACTGCAGTGTCCCCTCTGGTCAGTATCTGCCACTCTGCCCAAACCACAAGAGTGGGGACAGTGCAGAGTCATGACTCGGAAGAAAACAGCAGTAGCTTCCTACCCTTCACTGAGCCATGGCCATTTCTGATTCTTTTTTATTTTCACTTGTGAAATTTATTTTTAAACAGCACCAAGCCCAGCTTGGGGAGCTCTGTTCAGTGGTGAATGGCTCCACCTCCAAGGCTCTCCACAAGCTTGGCTGGAGGCAGCAGGGAAGCAGCAGCACCTTGGGAAGCTGTGTATTCTCATTTTCCAGGGTGTTACTGCCACCTTTTGTTCCCTAGGACAGCTCCACTCTCTTATGTCAGATATTCCTACTTGTAGGGGAGAAAGTGAGACTCCTCTTGCTGTTGTGTTGAGTGGCTGAGCCTGGGTGTTGGCAGGGTGGTGACTTGGTGCTACCTCTTGTCACAGGGCTGCTGACAGTGGCAGAGAGGTTGCAACTGTGTGAAAGTGCTGGGTATCCTTCTATGGGTACACAAGGGTGGAAATAAATTCCCAGTCAGGAAAAAAACTATTCAGGAAAAAAGCTGTGGGTCCATTTGTAGAGAGGACTCGCACGTTTCTGCTGCACAGTTCTCCTTTTCCATATCTCTAGGTAAAGGTATAACTTTGGGATGGGAAATCCAGACTCACAGGGAGTTCTACTGCTCATTTTTTTGCTAGCTCTGACTTGTGTCACTCTCTACCTAGAAATGAGACACGTGGGAATGTGCCACCTTTGCCTAGAAGGCACAGAGAGCCTGGAGTTCCCCTCTGGATTTCAGAAAAGCTCTTCTGGAAACCCACAGTCCCCTATTTAACTGTTCTTTCTTTTATGGACAATATCAAGCAGCCTTTGGGGCCAAGCTTCAGTGGAGGGTCTGGAGCTGTGCTGGCCTGGGCAGAGGTGGTGTTGCCATTCCATGACATTCCTTAGACCTGTTATCCATGGGGATTGTTGGTGTCTGGAGTTGTGAGACCCCCTTTATTCACTGCTAAGGTCTGAAATAGGGATGGAACCGAGATGTTCTGGAGCCTGGAAAAATCCAGCTGGCTTCTGGGAGAGTGGACCTTTCTTTTCTCCTTGTCCTCTCCATGGAAAAGCCCATGAGGATTTTCCTTTTGTCATTTAAGGGCACAGCTGTACTTTTTGTGTCCAAAATTAAAGGATTTAGTGCATGGAAGCGTCATCCTGGCTCGGACTAACAAAATCCTGAACAAAAAGGGCACTGAAGAAACCCCCTTCAGTAGCTGGGTGTCCTCAGAGCCTGCAGGCCCTGGGTTCCTTCCTTGCCTTCCTCTCGTGCTGCTGGTTATTTTTGTTCTGTTAAAAATCAGTCTGAACACTTTGGAACTGCCAGACTAGTCCAGGAAAGAGTAAGTTCAAATTGCCTTTTGCTTCATTTGTGTTTGGCTTTGAAGATCCCAAAATATGGGAAGTGGCTGGTAAGGATCCAAGCAATGGCTCAGTGGTTGGAGAACGGGGCTGGGGGCCGAGGAGGAATTTCACTGGTCTCAGGTCAGAGCCTGTTTAGAAAATAAAAATTAAAAGGATGAAGGAGATTTTGAGTCTGGACTTCTTTTTTTTTTTTTTTTTTTCCCCTGGCTTTGATTTTGAAGTATTTGATCTGTGTTCAGGTGTGCTCAGTGATCTCCTGTCAAGTAGGCAGTGCCAAATAAAGAAGGAACTTCACATTTTTTGCACATTCAAAGCAATGTGTGGTTTTGAAGGCTCACGAGAACCCCCAGTGCTGCAGCTCTGTCAGCTGGCAGTGATGCTGGTCTTGAGGGACTTCTTGTTAGAAGGAATGGGGATTCCCAGGAAAAAACTAAAATCCCCAGAGTTTGCAGCAGTGCAGAGCAGGCGGTAGGGTAAAACCAGGCTGCACATGTGTGTCTGAAACTATGCTGAGCCCAACTTTTTATTTAAAAGTAGAACTTTAAGTAGTCTTGCATTTCAGAGCTCTGGGCATGTGGGAAGGCTGGAATTGCCTGTGTGTGACGTGTGTGTGATGCTGCCATCCCTCCTGTGGCCGATGGAGTGTTTAACTCTTGCTGTGCAGATGAGTCTGGAGATGATTTTAACCCTGCTGAAGCTCGTGCTGTGTAGGGTGTGTTTGTACTCCCCAATAAAAGCTCGCCCCACTGGGGGCTTTGCCATTTTTCCCCCAAGAAACTCTCCATGTTGCACCAAGGTTGTGCTCCTGCTGCAGTTCCTGAAGATTTGGTGGCAGACTGCTTTTGGAAACTACACTTTGTACATTCCCTGAGGAGCCCCATGCTTTGGAGGATGATTTCTCTTTTATTTCCCAATTCAGTCCCGAGCCTGGGCTCAGCTCAGAAACTCTTGGATTGCTGATCTCCACTGCAGGAGGAATTTTCCTTTCCAGCTCTCAGCTCCCTGGCTCTCCCACCCCTCCTGTAAATATAACCCCTGTATTGCTGATTCCTGCATTAACTTCTTGCTTCCAGCTAAATTCCTCAGGGGTGCAGTTCATTTCACTAATCCTGTCTCCATGAGTATGATGACCTTTGCTATCAAATTATTTCTCCAGGGTGGAGGGGGTTGTGTTTATTTGCAGACCTGGTTGAACTCGATATTTATCTGAATATTAAAGTTGCTTTTGACTAGATTGTCTTTTCTGCTGTTTCAGGTGTTAATGGAGTGAAGGGTTGCCCGTCCTGTAGGTAATTGTTGCAGGGCTTTGTATTTTAATTGCTCTACTGATGGTTAATTGTGACTTTGTTTTGAATGAGAAGATTTTGAGTGGCTTTTATCACTATTTCAATGAAATTGCTTTCCCTTGGGGCACCTTTCCTGTTTTTTCAGTGCTTTCTCCTTTCCCTTGTAGCTACATTGAGAAGTTCACAGATTTCCTCCGTCTCTTTGTGAGCGTCCACCTACGAAGGATCGAATCCTACTCCCAGTTCCCCGTGGTTGAATTCCTGGCCCTGTTGTTCAAATACACTTTTCATCAGGTACAGCCCCACACCCTCGTTTTTCCCAATCTGTTCTGTCACCCTGTTCAGCAGGGCCAGCTTGTTTGCCCCCGTCAACCCAAAAAAAGAGCATTTAACTGGTCCTACTGGCACTTCCCTAGTGGTGCTGGGGACTTGGAAATGGCTTAATGTGCTCTTGGATTTAGCTGGAAACAGAAGTCACATGTGGTTATCCTGCAACAACAACTTGTCTGATGTTTAACTTTGCTTCTGCTTTAATTTTTTTCTAGTCCTTGGAATGGACAATGTCTGGAAAAGTCTCTCAGACTTGCTTGGTTTGTGTTTGGGGTTGCTGTTCTTTGTGCTCAGTCTGTGGCTTTCTCGTAGCTTTTCGTTTTTGTGTTAAAACCCCCCAAGCCCTGTGGCTTTAGGTTGGTTTCACCTCGCTGCAGAAGCTGTCAGTGCAGCTCAGCCCCATGTACACAGGAATAATGACAAGGAAACAGCTGTAGAGTATCACAGAATCATGGAATGGTTTGAGTTGGAAGGGACCTCAAAGCTCATCCAGTGCCACCCCCTGCCATGGGCAGGGACACCTTCCACCATCCCAGGCTGCTCCCAGCCCCGTCCAGCCTGGCCTTGGGCACTGCCAGGGATCCAGGGGCAGCCACAGCTCCTCTGGGCACCCTGTGCCAGGGCCTCCCCACCCTCCCAGGGCAGGATTTCTCCCAATATCCCATCTGTCCCTGCCCTCTGGCAGGGGGAAGCCATTCTCCTTGTCCTGTCCATGCAGAGCTTTGTCCCAGGCCCCTCTCTTGGAGCCCCTTTAGGCACTGGGATGCTGGAAGCTGGTGTAGAAAGCCATGAGATGGGTTAATGTGAGAACAGCCTTGTAATTCCTGGGTTCCTGCCCTTGTACAAAAGCTCTTGCTCATCTTTTAACAGCTCTAAATCTCTCCAGTGGCATCCTAGAATTGTTTCAGTAAAGCAAGAAACTCTTCCCATGGATTGAAGTGGATGTTAACTCCTTTTTTACTGTGTGAAATCCATCTTGCCATAGCTTGCGGTACTCATTGGGAATTTTGGTGTCTTTCAGCCTACACATGAAGGTTACTTTTCTTGCTTGGACATCTGGACACTCTTCTTGGACTATCTGACCAGCAAAATCAAAAGTCGCCTGGCAGACAAAGAAGCAGTGCTCAACAGGTGAGGGCTGGGGAGCTGAGTGGAATGGGTTGGGTTGGAGGGACCCCAAAACTCATCTCACTCTCCCCCTGCCATGGGCAGGGACACCTTCCACTATCCCAGGCTGCTCCAAGCTCTGTCCAGCCTGGCCTTGGACACTTCCAGGGATCCAGGGGCAGCCACAGCTTCTCTGGGCACCCTGTGCCAGGGCCTCCTCACCCTCACAGGGAACAATTTCTCCTACAGCAGCAAAGAGATTTTGTTGTCACTGTGGAAGAGCTGTGAGAAATAAGCTACTGCTTCCAGCAGCTTCTTGTGTGGTTGAGTCCTTTCCTTTTCTAAAATCATGAAGTGTAAAAAGCATAAACCTCGGTGTTTTGCACTTAATTCACAAGAATTCAGGCTGAGCAGGTTTGGGCAGACAAACTGTCACTTACGTATGTTGTGTTTGACCCTTGCAGGCAGAGGAAGGAAGCTTTGTAGTCTAAAACAGAACTGGAGCACATTTTAGCACAAATTAGAGGAGGAAACTACAACACAAGTTGCTTACTTAGTGTTCACATGGCTCGTACAACTAATTAATGAATTCGGAAACACATTTTATTGAATTAGGAAACACATTTTATTTAATTAGGATTTTAAATTTCCTCTTTAAATAGACGATGTGTTTCTGAGAAATACAGATGAGACTGGAAGTCAAAAGTTGCACTTGCTTACTACTGTGTGTATTAATTACAGCAGCTCTTCCTTGGCAGATGCTGACCCTGAAATGGGTGGGTTTTGTTTGAAAAGAGTCTCTTTGCTGCCACTTGAAAAATCTGGTGAATATCCTGGTGAGCTCTTCTGGTTTTTGAGGTTTAAAAGCACCATGGTTTGTGCCACATTTAGTTCTGCTAAGTGCAGAAGGAAGATTCTTTCCCTTGAGCACCCTGAATCGAAGCAGTTGGTTTTTAAAAGCCAGCCTGGCATCATAACCACAAAGAAAAGTGGAACTACTGCAGAGCAGGCAGCTCCTCCTTTCAGCATGGGAACTGTGGGGTTTGGATTTCTCAAGAAGTAGATTTTTGGGTTGGAACGTAATGATTTGCTCCTGTACCTGCCTAACGTGCGTGTCGTGCGTGTTGTCTTGGTGTCACGCTGCTTGTGATGGAGAAAATTGTGACAAAAAGCTGTCTCTAGGTCTGTCAGACTACAAAATCCTAAATAAAGCTTGTGAGTGGTTGGGGCTGTGCTGTTTGTCAGAGCTGCCTGTCCTCAGTGTCCTCTGACATCTCCACGTCCCTGCACACCCTGAGCCGTGGGAACTCTGAGCTGGGCAGTCTGGAAGTGGTTACACCACAGGGGCACAGAGGAAGTTTCCTGTTCTGTGGTTTAGAAACTTTGCATTTTGTACACAGTGCCACTTTCACCACTGGAGGAGTTGCCAAATCCAAGGTTACATCACCTTGCCCAGAGCTTGCAGCTGCTTGGCTGGTGGCACAGCTGACTGTCACAGGCTGACACTTGGCTTGCATCATGCTCTGGGTCTGTTTCTCTTTTTTAATGCCTGTTTTTCCAACCTGATTTTCCCTAGAAAAGAGCAGGATTTTTTTATGAGCCCCTCAGCTGTTTTGAGAAGGAGTTTTTTAAAGGACAAATCAGACTAACCCCGCTTGAAATCCCTGAAGTTTGGTGTTGTGGTACCAGGAGTGGTTGCATGCTCTGCTGATTTTGCAGCTTGGCATTATTTTTGTTGTCTCTCTGGTGTGCTCTGTACCAGCCCCCTGGCTCCCAGAGGTGCAGGGATATTTCACTGATGTGCCTTCAGTGTTACAGTGCCAGCTGGAAAGGTGCTGGCTTTGTTTCAGGGGAGAAGGGCCTGAATTCCAGTGTGGGGAAGGAGGACAGCAGCACAGACAGGCTCAAGGTCCCACCTGAGGCAGCAACAACTGCCCTGGTTCCTCTGTTCCTCATTCAGTGCCCAGAGCAGTGCAGCAGAGGCTGCTGAGGAGCAGCTCAGGCTGCAAGAGGCTCTTGGTGCCTGCTGTTCATGGACACCTGGTGTTGTTCCTGGCAAGCTGCTCCTGTCTTTCCTGTTTTGAACTCTGGGGCTGTTTCTGTTGCTGACAGTCCTCCCTTTCCCTTCCAGAGGCAGAGGAATACTGGGTATTGCCAAGGCTGTTCCCTTACAGGTACCTTGTGACCTGAGATGAGCCGATACCTTTAATCCCCGGAGCTGCTCGGTGTGACTGTTCTGTCTCACGCATTTCCTTTGCCAGGAGGGTTTTATCCAACTCTTTGTGTGTCTCCCTGGTGGCTGCAGGTACGAAGATGCCTTGGTTCTGTTGCTGACAGAGGTGTTGAACCGGATCCAGTTCAGGTATAACCAGGCTCAGCTGGAGGAGCTGGATGACGAGACCCTGGATGACGATGTAAGGAGCAGAGCTGGGGCAGGACAGGGCCACCTGTGAGCCTTGGCACTGCTGACACTTGGAGTGGCTTTTCCAGAGCCTGCACTTGGGAGTATGGGCTAAACAGCTGCTTCTCCCCTCCCTTCCGTGTGGGGTTTGAGGTGTAAAACAGCTTCAGGTGCTTTTCACAAAAAGTCACACTGAGGATGTAACCTTTGGGTTTAACTTGGTTCTTACTGGGGGAAAAGTTTAGATCCTTGTGTTCTGAATGTCAGAGGTATTAGATGGCCATATCTGGACACCTTTGGAATTTAAAGTGTTTCATTAGTTTGGAATTAATTTGCTGGTCGCTTTGGAATTTAAATGCTAAAATATCTGTGAAGCAAGAGCTTGAGGCTGTGTGTATTGTTGGTGCTTGTGTTTAAGCTTACCTCTCCTAAGTTGGTATTGATAAAGATCATCTTGAAGCTGAAAAATGTCAGAGTGGAGTAGGTGGCCAAAATGGGTGAGGCCAGAGCCCTGGAAGGGCAGGTCAGCTGTCACTAGAGGATAGGTGAAGGAGCAGAGGGAATTTCATCACGAATGGGATCAGACAGATTTTTCAGTTCTGGGATGTTGAGGGCTGGTCACATCACAGCTTCTGAGCTTGATAGCAGCACCATTTCCTAAGCAAAATAAATTATTTTCTTGATTCATTTGACACTTGTGTCATCTGGATAATTAGCTGTCATACCTCTGTAAATACCATGTTGGTGTTTGGATGCCTCTCTGTGGTGATAATAATGTCACAAATAAGGGTATAAACTACCTAGAGCAGTCCTCATGAAGTTGTCTTTATGCTTCAGAATTTGCATCATTGGCAAATGATGATATTTGCAAGACTTCAAGCTTTTGGTATAAAACTTGAAAAGGGTTTTAGTTCATTATTTGAGGAGAAAATTAAGTCAGGACATGCTGCTTTTGATTCTGTAGCTTATGTTGCTGTGTGTGTTTCTTGTTCCATTTTTACCCTCTCGTAATAATGGCAGGTTTGGGGTATGATGGTAACAGATAGCTTCTCTCTCAGTCACCTGTGTAGCTGAGCATGGAAATAGTCCTTTACTGTTAATATAATTGTGTAATTCACCTACCAAGTTATTGCCACTCTTTCCCCTCCCTTCTCCTGCACTGTCCCCCTGGTTTTATCAGTTCTCTATGAAAATAAGTTCTAGTGGAACATGCGAGTTACATTTCTCTAAGATGCTGTTTTGGGGGCTTTCTCCCTCCTCTCCCTCCCTTCCCAGTGTCCCAGAAGCTCTGTCCTCCCCTGGGAAGGGCTGTGCTCACCTCAGTGTCCCTTTTGTTTGCAGCAGCAAACGGAGTGGCAGCGGTACTTGCGCCAGAGCTTGGAAGTGGTGGCCAAAGTCATGGAGCTCCTGCCAACTCACGCCTTCTCCACACTCGTAAGTCCTTCCCCAGGCCAAAAGTGCCACGTGGAATGAGAACCAGCTGCTGTAGATTTTTTTCATAGACGCCTCAGTGCCAAAAGTAGTAGGGAAATTTGGGGTTGGATGCAAAACTTGGCAAGGGGCGATTAGAAATTGAAGAGAAAAAATTGTTTCTTTGGCTTTGTTGCGTTTCTTGGTGTGTTTTGAAGAGAGTACTTCGGTGTCTAAGTCCAGCTTGGTGGACACTCTTCAGAAATTCCCACTTCTCAAAGTGTAAATGTTTGGCAGCAACTCCTCCGTGCTGTTTATCTTGGCCTTTATCTCAGAGGCAGGGCTGTGAATTGGGCAGCTAAGTGTCATTATTAGGGCTCTAAGGAGAGTGGGGTCTTTGTTTAAATTAAAGGCTAGATAAAAATTCTGGAGAGAGGCCTTGGGGAGGCAAATCTGATCTGGATAAGTGCTTCTTGTCAGCTGCTGTCACTACCTTTGGTGCTGTAAAAGTTGTCTGGGTTTGTAGCATCATAACAATGTTGAGGAGGAGATTTTGAAGCTGGAAGTGTGGTCCAGAATTCAGAGCAGTCCGTGTGGTTTTGCTGGGTGAGGAGAAATGGAACCAGCAGTGGGATCTCAGCAAGTGCCTTAATCCTGCTGGGAACACTGCACACCTCGACCTCTGAACTGTATTCCCAAGAAGCAGAGAAAACTGGGCTGCTGCAGAGGCAGAAAATGCCTGACCTGAAGTGCCTTTGCAGTTGATATTTTCCTTTAAGCAGTGAAGCAGGAGAAGCCTGTTACTAGAAGGAGGGAACAAAAGCAGAGGCTGCTGTGCAGCTTTGGTGTGAGTCAGCGGGAGGCTCCAAGGAGCGGGAGTTTCAGGGAGCAGATGCATCAGATGGAGCAGAGCATGTGGCTTCCTTGGAGTAACACATTCACACGAGGAAGGCTCTGTGGTTTTTCAAACTCCCCTCAGGCAGTTATGCAAAGACACTCCACTGTTAATTAGGCACAGCATGGTGGAAGCTGGGTAGGGAGCATTTTCCTGAGCCCTGCATTGTTCCTTCTTGTGGATTGGGGAATGTGGGAGGCTGTCAAGCAGTTCCCAGTGTTTTTCCCAGTGGCTGCAGGGCTGGTGGGTGCAGTGATTAGTTTAGGAGTTTTAGCAGTGGCAAATAATTAAAGCAGTGGCAAATAACTAAAGCAGTGGACAGCAGCTGCCGTGACTCCATCCCATGCTGGGCAAGGAAAGGCTGCAGCTCCTTCTGCTGATGGGCAAGAGAACTTCCATAAAACCAACCACCAATTTCAACCACTTTCCCTAACAGAAATTAAATAGAGCTGTGCCAGGCTGAAAGGGTTGAGAAATATTCTTGAGCTGGAGTATGAGCAGGACCTGGCATGTCTGCTGTCACTGCTGGGTGATGGAGCTGGGCTGACACTCTGCTCCCACACCGGGGTGCGTGAGGACTGTGCTGTTTATTCCTTTGGCTGTTTTCCCCATGGAATTTCAGCTGCTGCAGCCTGCAGCTTGCTGGCAGAGTGCTGCCCTGCGTCCCTTCTGTACCCTGGGAGAGGCACTGAACTTGACTTTATGATTGCATAATATTTTGGGAGCTTCCTTTGGAGGTGATACTCACAGGTGAGGTGGGTGAGCACAGACCTCCCGCACTCCAGGCCCTGCCACTCCTCTGCTCCTTGGCCTGGCTTGTACCTCCAGCTGTGTGTTCCTGGTGCTGCATGCTGTGCCCTCACTTCCCCTGTCAGACCATTATCTGTCAGGCTGAGGGCTGGGGTCAGAGGGAAAGGAGAGCTGCCACAGGGAAGTGCCTTCAGGGCTTGATCTTTGTTTTCCTGACAGCTGTCACGACCTGGGAAGTTGTGGGATGCAGGATCAGCCCAGGGCCCATCCTGCCCTTCCTCGAAACGTCTGTCTGAAGGCACTGGGGAGAAATGAGAGAACTCTGCTCTGGCAGAGCAATCAGTATTTGGGTGTTGCTGTCTGCCAAGCCCCAGGATCACAATCCATTCTTCTCTCTTCCAGTTTCCCGTTCTGCAGGATAACCTGGAAGTGTATCTGGGGCTCCAGCAGTTCGTGGTCACTTCAGGAACAGGTAATAACCACCCTCCAACACTGTGCTCCTCCCTCTTTCATCATTGCAAAACCACTTTAGACCTGCTTTGGTGTTGCTTTTTCCATATTTAGTTGATCAGAACCAGTGTGGTGTCTAATGGCTTGGTAGTTAAACCCCAGTAGCAGACAGAAATCTCATAATATAATTTGTTCTTCTTGGCATAGTTCTTCCCTTGTTGTGGTACTTGAAATGAAGATACCAGAGGTGTTAAGAACAGGTGTGCAGCACCAAATACTATAGCTCCTTCCTGAGAAACAAGGGAAGCAGCAGTAGTGAGATCTGCCTGAGGGGAGGTTGTAGCTTAGGTAATATTGAAATTTCTTGGTGTGACTAGGAAAGGAATCTGTCCCATCTCCAGTACTGCTGTACATGGCAGAATGGTGGCTGTTGTATAGGCAGGTCTGGAAAAAATATTCCCAGTTTTAGGATCATTCCAGTCCTAGGATAAGCAATGTGTAGGGTTTAGTGCTATGGCACCAGCCTGTGTTAGGAGCTGTCCTGGGGACTGGATCAGCAGCAGCAGCTCGGGTGCAGCTCTGGATTCATTCCTGGGCACAGAATCCCAGAATGGGTCACACAGAATCCCAGAATGGGTCAGGTTGGGAGGGACCAGAGTGAGCCACCTGATCCAACTTCCCTGCTGATCCCAGAGCACATGGCACAGGATCGTGTGTTTGTGCTGATGGCACAAAATGGAGAGGTTGTTGCTGAAAGCTTAATCTGAGGTTAAATACAGTCAGTGGGAAGAAAATCTAATTTTCTTCGAAAGGTGGTGTTGCACAATGTATTTGCTTTTTTAGTAGAAGCTCTGGAATGTTTGAGCCCAGGTGTCCACAGCTGAGCAGCAGGAAGATTGTATGGGGCTGGAAAATCTCGTTAGTGGATTGTTTCTCGTACCTGAGAAATATGGAAGTACACAACACACTTCACATCAGAAGGGAAGTCACAAATTCACTGTCCCAAATCTGCTGCTGGATCACTGGAACTATAGCCAGCAGAGGGAGTGTGGAAAACCACCTTCTCTGTGTGGAAAACCACCTTCTCCAGAGCTGAGATTGCTCCTGATGGCAGCAGAAAACCAGAAAGGCTCCCGTTGGTGTAGGAATTAACACCATATAGAGGGAAATACAGGTGTAAAAGGCTGAAACAGTCGTTGACACCTTTATCAGCCTTTGAAGTGTTGTCAGAAGAGTTGAACTGCCTTTCCAAGCTCGAGTGTTGCGGTGCCTTGGCCAGTGCTGCCATCTGACCTGTGACCCAGCACCGAGCTAATTTCAGAAGAATGCTTGTCATGTAATTAGAATAAACTTCACATTTCCTGTCGCTTTCTCACCGGGTTTCCCATCCCCAAGAGCTGCACGGATTAATCACAAAGTTGTGGGGTTTTTCCCTGGCGCGAGCGTGGGTTTCCAGCTCTGGGGGCAGCTGTTAGAGAAACACTAACGTGTGGCTGTGCTGCTGGGTGTCACTGCAGGTCACAGGCTGAACATCACGGCGGAGAACGACTGCAGGAGGCTGCACTGCTCGCTGCGGGACCTGAGCTCGCTGCTGCAGGCCGTGGGCCGCCTGGCCGAGTACTTCACCGGCGACGTGTTCGCCGCCCGCTTCAACGACGCCCTCACCGTGGTGGAGAGGTGGGTGCAGGCCCTCTGTCACCTCAGCAGGCACGGTGACAAACAGGGCTGCTTCCTGCCCGCCCTTGGCGCGAGGAGGTTGAGGTGTGAGGAGTTTGATGGCCAGAATGGGGACTGTGAAGGCGGTGGTGTGTGCTGGGCTGAGCCCCTGGTGTGGGGAGATTCTGCCCCTCTGCTCAGGTGAGACCCCACCTGCAGAGCTGCTCCCAGCCCTGGGGACCAGCACAGGAGGGACGTGGAGCTGCTGGAGTGAGTCCAGAGGAGGCACCAGTGCTGCTCCAAGGGCTGGAGCCCCTCTGCTCTGGAGCCAGGCTGAGAGAATTGGGATTGTTCAGCCTGGAAAAGACACAGCTCAGGGGTGACCTAATTACCCCTTCCAGTTGCTGAAGGAGCCAGCAGGAAAGATGGAGAGAGACCATTTACAAGGACCTGGAGTGCCAGGACAAGGGGGAATGGCTTCCCACTTGGGGAATGGCAGGGGCAGGGATAGATGGGATATTGGGAAAGAATTCTTCCCTGGGAGGGTGGGGAGGCCCTGGCACAGGGTGCCCAGAGGAGCTGGGGCTGCCCCTGGATCCCTGGAAGTGTCCAAGGCCAGGTTGGACAGGGCTTGGAGCAACCTGGGACAGGGGAAGGTGTCCCTGCCCATGGCAGGGGCTGGAATGAGATAAACTCAGTCAGCTGAAAACATTGAGGGACTCATGTTCCAGCATCTGCATTTGTGAGACAATGAAATAACACAAAGAGTTCCATTAGAGTTGTATCATTCAAAACTAAATCACCAAAACCTCCTTTGATGGTTGGACTTTGTGATCTTAGAGGTCTTTTCCAACCTTGGTGATTCCAATTTACAACCTTGGTGATTCCATGATTCTTCTCTTTGGTGGAAAGACTGTGAAAGCTGAAGGGGCAGACATTTTATTCTTCCTCTCCAAGATACTTAATTAGCACATGGTTACAAATGGCAGAATTTCAGGCTTTTACACAGGTTTTGTGTTTTCATTTCTGTGCGGGAACATCTGACCTGTTCCATCTCATCCCAACCAGTGCAGTAGGCTCTGCATTATTTTAAACTAAATGGTCAAAATCTCATTTGTATATTAGCTAAATATTGACCCAGACTGGGGAAGAGCTGCACTGGGTCAGGTGCTGGAGCTGATTTGTACAACCCCTTTTCAATGCTGTGTGTGTTTGTCTCTCCAGGTTGGTAAAAGTGACGTTGTATGGGTCCCAAATCAAACTGTACAACATCGAAACCGCCGTTCCCTCCGTGCTGAAACCTGACCTCATCGATGTGTGAGTGTGGGATGCACCCAAACTGGGCACCAGTGGGGTGGGGAAGGGTTGGATCTGCTGGATCTGCTGCTCAGACCCCTCCTTGGCAGATATTCTGGGAAACAGCCTCTCCAGCTGTTGGCAGCTCCCCAGGAAAGCACCTTTTTCAGCTGATGAAAGTCAAGGCTGCTGCCAGCATTTTGGACCAGTCTTTGCTCTAATGGAAGTACCTGGGCCATTGAAAGGAAAACATGTTTGTGCTGAGAAGGAAAAATGCCCCTTAAATCAGCTCTGAGAGCAAGCTGGGACTGTGCCCTGTGCTGGTGGCTGTAAAAGCAGGGTAATTAATGAGGAAATAAGTGTTACAACAGTGATATTTTAAAGAAATGGATCCACTGTGTAGTGTGTAGTTTATTTATAAATCCAGTTGATGGATTTCTTGCTACCAAAGTCAGATCTGTGGCTCAGGTGAAAGATGTTTTTCCCAGCTGAGGGTTTCAAATCCTTGTCTTCCAAGACAAACATAAGCCCTGCAGCTGTGCAGGCCATTTCTGGGACAACCACTTGCCTGACATCCAGACACTGACATTCCGTGTGAAATCTCGGTGCTGCTGGTCACAGATCACCTCTGTGACAGCCTTTTAGGGACCCTCCTTTGCTGAGGCTGTGCAGCACAGACCTGTTCCCTGCCAGCTGGAGTTCTCTGAGCAGAATTTAAGGTTTGAACACTTGTTCTGGTTTGTAATTGCACCTTCAGCAGCTCCTTGAAGACCCCTACTAGATTTCACCGTGTAACTGTATAACTACTGGGATTTCTCCAATTAGTCCCAAGTTAATGGCACTGAATTTTGTGCTGGTGACATTTAATGGATTCTTTTCTGATTTATGGTAGTCTGGGAGGTGTTTTCCATGATCTGTCAGTGAGGGTTCACCCTTTTCTCTGTCCCTGAAGAAACCTGTGATCCATTTTCTAAGGCTTGCCTGAGAAAGTCGCACATTTGGGGAACACCTCTCTGAAACACCCTGACTCAGTCTTAAGGTGATAAAAGTGTGATTATAGTGTGGTTTTAGTCAAGTACCAGTCGGTGATGATTTGACTTTATCAACTCGCCCCTTTGCCTTGGTGGGTCCAGAACCAAAACCAAAAAAGCAGTAAGGACTTCTTACAAAGCAAGCTGCCAGATGTCCCTGAAACAGATGTCCCATTATGGTGCTCACTGTGTCCCCTGCTGTCCCCAGGCACGCACAGTCCCTGGCAGCCCTGCAGGCCTACGCTCACTGGCTGGCCCAGTTCTACAGCGAGGTGCACCGGCAGAACCCCGAGCAGTTCATCTCCCTGGTGTCCACGGCGCTGGAGGCCATCACCCCCCTCATCAGCTCCAAGGTACTGCCCCCCTGGGCTCCCCTCAGCCCCCCTGGGCTCCCCTGGGGGCTGGGGACTGCACTCTGCTCAGCTGGGGGGAGCTGGGAGCTGGGGCTGTGTCCCAGAGCCACGGGAAGTGTCCTGTGGGGCAGTTCTCAATAGGACTGGGGTCAGGCTGAGACAAGAATAAGCCACTTCAAGGCTTTTAAACTCAGTCTAATGATTTTATGGCTTGAAAGCAGAGAAATCTCTCTCTCATGGTATTAAGGGAACTGACCTATGCTCTGGTTGATAAGTAAATCATAGAATTGTTTAGGTTGGAAAAGCCCTCTAAGATTGAGCCCAACCGTTCCTCCCGCACTGCCAAGGCCACCAGTGACCCATGTCCCCAAGTGCCACATCCACACAGCTTTTAAATCCCTCCAGGGATGGGGACTCCACCACTGCCTTGAGCACCCTGTGCCTGGCCACCCTTCCCATGAAGAAATTTTCCCAATATCCAATCTCAACCTCCCCTGGCACAGCTTGAGGCCATTTCCTCTCATCCTGTCCCTGTTCCCTGGGAGCAGAACCTGACCCCCTCCAGCTGCACCCCCAGGTCCTGGCAGCTCAGTGGGCTGATCCTGGCGGTGTGTGCTGCTGGGACTGGGCAGCCTGACCACCCCTCTCTCCCAGGTGCAGGAGAAGCTGCTGCTCTCTGCGTGCCACCTGCTGGTGTCCTTGGCCACCACGGTGCGCCCGGTGTTCCTGATCAGCATCCCAGCCGTGCAGAAGGTGTTCAACAGGATCACTGACACCTCTGCCCAGCGCCTCCCCGACAAGGTCAGTTGGCCCAGAGCTGTCTCCCACTGAAATCAGGTGTCCCTGGCAAGATGTGCCTCAGGCAGTGAGAGATAACCTCAAAAATCAAGTGGAGGGGCAGCAGTTATCTCTGTATTGTGGATATCCACAAATTACAGTGATACTGTTTGTAATTAATGATCTATTTCAAGTAGCAGCACGAGGGAAAAACACAGTTGCACCTCTTAGATCTGATTCTTTTCTGATTTGTTGACACCATCCCAGATTCTGCATCATCTTTACAGTACAGGCACGTTGATTCTGACCTACACAAAGAGCTTTTTGTGAAACTCAAGTATTTATATTGCAGAAGCAATGTAAACAATATAAATACATTCCATTTATAGCACTGAAAAGCCACGGTGCTGGGATATGGTTGTGTGCTGGCAAGGAAGCACAAAGTGCTGCACAAGTGCAGAAGCTCAGCGTATAAACCAGACAAGGAGTAATGAAAGTAAAATCATCTTTGTTTTTATAAACACCAGAGATTTACTGCTGCAGGGAAGGGCTGACAGAGCTGGGAGCTGCTTCCAGGCCTTAAATCCTGGAGCTTTGCTTCTCCCTCTCTTTGCAGAGCTGGTAGTTTTCACTTGGGCTCGTGTTGTGCTGCTGAACAGCCAGCACTGCTGGTGTCTTGGACAGCCATAAAATGTCACTTCACTCTAGGCTTGTGCTCTAGCAAAAATTAACTCGGAAAAAATATTTAAACTTTGTCTCTTTGCTTAATGTTGCCCAGAGAAGCTGTGGCTGCCCCATCCCTAGAAGTGTCCAAGGCCAGGTTGGACTTGGAGCACTCTGGTCTGGTGGAAGGTGTCCCTGCCCATGGCAGGGGGTTGGAACTTCACGACCTTTGAGGCCCTTTCAGCCCAAACCATTCAATGGTTTTGCTGTCAGTCCAACCCTGGTGCTGTCTTGCAGGTGGTTTTGTGCTCCCACATCTCATTGTGGCTACAGGAGCTCAGGGTTTATATCCAGCTGTGTGGGTGTTTTGGGAGCTGCAGGCCATCCTCAGTGTCCCAGTAGCTCTGCAGAGCTCACCCAGAGCCTCCCACACCTCAGAGATGCACAAAGCAGGGGTCGAACACGATGAGCTTTAACCTCCCTCCCCACCCAAGCCCATTCCATGACTCTTCCCACCCAAACCACTCCCTGGCTGTGATTGCTGTCCCTCCCAGGCCCAGGTGCTGGTGTGCAGAGCTCTGTCCAACGTGCTGCTGCTGCCCTGGCCCAATCTGCCCGAGAGCGAGCAGCAGTGGGCCGTGCGCTCCACCAACCACGCCAGCCTCGTGTCCGCCCTCACCAGGGACTACCGCCAGCTCAAGGCCACGGCCAGCCTGCCCCAGAGGAAGGTGCAGCTGGAGGACAGTAAGTACCAGTGTCCTGCTCACTCCTGCTGCACTGGGGAGTGTCATTGAGCTGATTTGCCAGTAATTATTTTGGCTGAGAAACTGTTTCGCGTATGGGGAGGATGGGAAAGGAGCAGGTTGTGTTTTCTTTCTATTTTTAGAGGTTTTTCTGCTCTGTACAGGGCACTCTTGCCCCAGGTCGCCTGTAAACTCTTCCACTTAAGAGCTGTCTTCCTAAGGAAGGTGGGATCAGGGTTGGGATAGAAGTTGGAGTAGTGAGGATTGCATTGGGAATACTGAACAGCCTCGTGGTGGAGTATTAGAAATACTGGCTGCAAGCAGCATTAATGAAGATCGTGGTTGTAAAAAGTGAAGGGGGGAAACAAGAAATTCTTCCAGACTTGGGAAGTATTGGAGAGGGTTTGTTTATATAGGAGGAATGCAAGGAAACTCCTGGCAGGGGTGCAGGGAAACTTCTGTATATGCTTTGGGCTTGGTTTTGGGTGTGTCTTTTGAGTTTATTGAGGATCACTTTAGAAATCATTCAGAAGTCTGCAGTGTCGCACGTCAGTTGTTTTAATTACTCTGTGTGTGAGCTTAATTTCTCTTCCTCTTACCTCTGAGCAGTTTTGGCCCATGCAAGAAGCATCACCCCTCTTGTTTTGCAGCCAAAGTGATCATCCACCAGACACTGAGCGTTCTGGAAGATATTGTAGAAAGTATCTCTGGAGAATCCACCAAGTCCCGGCAGATCTGTTATCAGTCGCTGCAAGAATCCGTGCAGGTCTCACTAGCCCTCTTCCCAGCTTTCATTCATCAGTCAGGTATAACCTCAGGCCAGGGGTCATGCTGTGAGTAGCTTTCTGAGCTCCTGATGACACCCAGAGCAGAGCACAGAGTTGTGGTGTGGCTGTGGAGTGTGTGGGTTTGCTGTGCCTGGGTGTGCTGGGAGAGCTGGACTGGGAAGGGACATCCCTGCCAGCCAGGACCCAGGCAGGATTGTCACAGTTTCAAAGAGGAGCTGGTCCTGAGCACAAAAATGCTTTAAAACACCCTCTCTGGCTGTATTTGCCATTTACATTCTCTGCAGCAGCTTGAAGACAAAGAGGAATAGACGTCACGAGATTGGGTCAGATGGTGTGGGATTTGGGGATTTTTCTCCTGGAGCTGGAGCCAGGGCTGTCACTTGGCAGCCTCCTGGCCACCAGTTCCGTTCTGTGTCTCATCAGGGCGCTTCCTCCTGTTCCATGTGGAGCTGGGGGGGATTTTCTCAGTGAAGGGGGTTGAGGGGAGGCAAAAGCAGTGACATGCAGAGAGGATCCAGGGCAGCAGCAAAGGGTGCTGTGACTCCAGGGAGCTGTTGTCTTCAGAGCAGGCTGGCAGCCTCATCAACTGCAATTTATTGGCTACCAAAGGCCGTGTGATGAGGGAGGAGCTGAGCAGCTCCAGCTTGGTTATCCATTCTATATTGGGAGAGATGGAGGATCAGCTGGGTGCTGATCAGCTCACTGCATCACCACGTGCTCCCTTCTGAAGACAGAAGGGTCTTCTCAGTTCCTGCCAAAAAAACAAGCTGGATTCTGTCTCCTCCACCCCGAGCTGTGTGGATGTTTTGGATTTCCTGGTGTTTCCTGTTAACCCTGTATGAACAATGAGAACTGGAGATGGGCCTGGAGCTGCCCCTGAGCTTTCTCCCAGCACTCTGGGCACACTGGGGCCATGCTGGCAGGGTTGTGGTTGTTCTGAGGGGTTGGTGCTGCCTGTGCTCCTCATCCCTGGCAGGTTTTGGAAGGGGATGAACAATCTTGAAGCCCTGTAGTAACCAGCTGATGGTTTCAGTTTCTCAGACAACCCTGCTGCTAAATTCCCAAGAGTGAATGGGGTGCCCTGAACAGGAGGAGCAAACTTCAGATGTACATAAAAGATTTAAACTTAAAAGACTTATTGATGCCCTTGGATGTTTCCTTAACATGTTCTTTTTGCTTTTCTCTTCTCTTAGATGTGACAGATGAGATGCTGAGCTTCTTCCTGACCCTGTTCCAGGGCCTGAGGGTGCAGATGGGAGTGCCTTTCACTGAGCAGATCATACAGACCTTCCTGAACATGTTCACCAGGTACTGGCCAGCACTGGTCACTTCTTTCTTACCCCTCAGGATGGTTTATCTTAGGAGCTGCTCAGCCAGTGTGTCCCCGTCCCTAAAATGGGCTGTTTGCAGCCTTTGTGGCCAGACTCTTGTCACATCCCAGGGCTGAATCTGAGGAAAACGCTTCCAAGTCTGGAGAGACCCGGTGCATGCACATCAGTCATACCTGCCATTGTGCAATTCCAGCTCTCCCACAGACTTTCTGGCAGTGTGGGGTGTTGAACTGGCCCCTCACATTCCCTCTTAGCTCCTGCCCGAGGTCTGAGAGTGTCCCTTCAGTCATCTTCTGTTTGGGAGGGGGTTCTGTCAACCCTTAGTCACAACCTCCCTCCCTTCTGTGGCTTCATGTACTTGGCCTGTAGTAATTGAGCATTTTAGAGGCATCTCCTGTTTTCCAGTAAACCAGGTGAGCCTACAGATCTCTGGGAATGTTCCTAATGCCTGTTTGTGTCCCAGGGAGCAGCTGGCAGAGAGCATCCTCCACGAGGGCAGCACGGGCTGCCGGGTGGTGGAGAAGTTCCTGAAGATCCTGCAGGTGGTGGTGCAGGAGCCAGGCCAGGTGTTCAAACCCTTCCTGCCCAGCGTGATCTCGCTGTGCATGGAGCAGGTGTATCCCATCATTGCAGAGGTAGGGAATGGGAATGGGAATGGGAAGGCTTTGCTGGGGGCGTGGCAGCAGTGAAGCTTTGCCTTTCCAAGAGCTGCAAGTGTGGAGGGAAAACACCCTGTGGGGGAGTAGTCAGTGGGATTGGAAGCAGTGTGGGTGGAGGATTTTGTCGGGAATTTCAAGAGAAGCTAAAATTAGGGAGGTGGTCGCAGCAGGAGGTAAAACTCGGATTCAGCGATGTGTTTTCAGCGTGATCCTGCAGCTGCTGGGTTCAGTGCTCCCTTAGGAGAAATGCTTTGGTGCTTGGCTGCAGAGCACTGGGTTGGTGGGATCCAGGGACTGGGGTGGGGTTCCAGCAGAGGAGCCTGCTCTGAGCTCTGCCCCGCTCTCCTGCCAGCGCTCATCCCCTGATGTGAAAGCAGAGCTGTTCGAGCTGCTCTTCCGGGTCCTGCACCACAACTGGAGGTACTTCTTCAAATCCAGCGTGCTGGCCAGTGTCCAGAGGGGAGTGGCAGAGGAGCAGATGGAGAATGAAGCCCAATTCAGTGCCATCATGCAGGTAACTCACCCATTCCCCAGAACCTTTCCTGCAGGGCAGCACACGCTGCCTGGGGCAGTGCATTAAACGTGGAATCATGGAACCATCGAGGTTGGAAAAGCCCTCTGGGATTGAGTCCAGCCATTCCCTCAGCACTGCCAAGGCCAGCACTAACCCATGTCCCCAAGTGCCACGTCCATAGGGCTTTTAAATCCCTCCAGGGGTGGGGACCCCACCACTTCCCAGGGCAGCTGTGCCAGTGCCTGACCACCCTTCCCATGAAGAAGTTTTCCCAGTATCCAACCTGAACCTCCCCTGGCACAACTTGAGGCTGTTTCCTCTCATCCTGTCCCTGTTCCCTGGGAGCAGAGCCCAACCCCACCCCTGGCTGTCCCCTCCTGTCAGGGAGCTGTGCAGAGCCAGAAGGTCCCCCCTGAGCCTCCTTTTCTCCAGGCTGAGCCCCTTTCCCAGCTCCCTCAGCTGCTCCTGGTGCACCAGACCCTTCCCCAGCTCTGTTCCCTTCTCTGGGCTCGCCCCAGCCCCTCAGTGTCTTTGTTCTTGTGAGGGTCCCACATGTGCCCATGTGGGTGATGGGTTTAGATGTGTCCTGAGGGAGGTTTTGCTTCCAGGAACTGCTGAAAATGAAAGTTGCTGAGCAGTGACCCAGCTGCTGAGCTCACACGGCACAGAGCCACGCAGGCATGAGGAAGGAATGTTAATTCCTTTGCAAGCCTCATCCTGCAATAAAAATATATTACTGCCCCTGACCCATTTAATTCTGAGCATTGTGATTGGCACTGGGGGAAGCTGTCAGTGCAGCAGAGTTTTCCTGAGTGTCTTTTGGCTTCCATGGACTTGCTGTGTGCTGTACCTCAGGACCTGGTAGGGAAAGGTCAGTGGGGTAACACCTGACAGGCTTTGGCCTGGGGAACAGAGAGTCATGGAATGGTTTGGGTTCAAGGGACCTGAAAGCCCATCCAGTCCCACCCTCTACCATGGGCAGGGACACCTCCCACTATCCCAGGCTGCTCTGAGCCCCATCCAGCCTGGCCTTGGACACTGCCAGGGATCCAGAGGCAGCCACAGCTTCTCTGGGCACCCTGTGCCAGGGCCTCCCCACCCTCCCAGGGAAGGATTTCTTCCCAATATCCCATCTAACCCTGCCCTCCGGCAGTGGGAAGCCATTCCCTGTGTCCTGTCCCTCCATCCCTTTTCCCAAGTCTCTCTCCAGCTCTCCTGGAGCCCCTGGAGGCACTGGCAGGCAGGGACAGCGTGTGCACAGAGCCAGCTCCAACCTGCTCAGGTCGGGAAATTGGAATTTTTAAGAATAACAGACTGTGTTCCGTGTGTTCAGTCAGAGCTGGCCAGATGAGTTCCCTTGCAATTCCTAGGTCACCTTAGACTGCAGGTGGGAGGACTTTGAGAGAGTTGTCCCATCGTGGAGTGCCTGGAGAAACTGGGTGCACATGTGGAGAGAGAGCTCTTGCACTGACATAAACTGGGTCATGTTTCTCTCTGTTCTTCCCTTCTCCTGCCACCTTTTGGTGTGAATGAAGCTCAGGCTGGTTCCTGTGCAGGGCTGTATCCAGGCATCTCTTTCACCTGTAGCTGTGTAACACTTTCAAACTCTCCTGAATGCCTCATTCTGGAAGATATTTGTATAATAATCTCAGTTCAGGCTGGGTGACAATACTGCACTGCTTGTTTTACTCCCTGGCTCTTGCTGCTCTGATCCAAAACTCTCATTTCAGGTTCTCTAAGTGTTCCCACAGCCAGTGCTTTGTGTGGGGGATATTAATAGTTTGTGTGCTGGTTTCCACCTGAGATCTAAGGCCAGAACTGGCTCAGTCTTGATGGGATCTGGGTCTTTTTTGTCCATTTGGCAATAAATGGGTCATGTGGGCGAATAAACTCTTCTGTTCACAATGCCTTGAAGAGGAACTGTTAAAATCCTGCTGCCTGTCTCTGTACAGAGCTGACCTCATCCACCTTCATCCCCTGTACGGTGGTTTGGAGGNCCCCATCCAGCCTGGCCTTGGACACTGCCAGGGATCCAGCGGCAGCCACAGCTTCTCTGGGCACCCTGTGCCAGGGCCTCCCCACCCTCCCAGGGAAGGATTTCTTCCCAATATCCCATCTAACCCTGCCCTCCGGCAGTGGGAAGCCATTCCCTGTGTCCTGTCCCTCCATCCCTTTTCCCAAGTCTCTCTCCAGCTCTCCTGGAGCCCCTGGAGGCACTGGCAGGCAGGGACAGCGTGTGCACAGAGCCAGCTCCAACCTGCTCAGGTCGGGAAATTGGAATTTTTAAGAATAACAGACTGTGTTCCGTGTGTTCAGTCAGAGCTGGCCAGATGAGTTCCCTTGCAATTCCTAGGTCACCTTAGACTGCAGGTGGGAGGACTTTGAGAGAGTTGTCCCATCGTGGAGTGCCTGGAGAAACTGGGTGCACATGTGGAGAGAGAGCTCTTGCACTGACATAAACTGGGTCATGTTTCTCTCTATTCTTCCCTTCTCCTGCCACCTTTTGGTGTGAATGAAGCTCAGGCTGGTTCCTGTGCAGGGCTGTATCCAGGCATCTCTTTCACCTGTAGCTGTGTAACACTTTCAAACTCTCCTGAATGCCTCATTCTGGAAGATATTTGTGTAATAATCTCAGTTCAGGCTGGGTGACAATACTGCACTGCTTGTTTTACTCCCTGGCTCTTGCTGCTCTGATGCAAAACTCTTATTTCAGGTTCTGTAAGTGTTCCCACAGCCAGTGCTTTGTGTGGGGGATATTAATAGTTTCTGCACTGGTTTCCACCTGAGATCTAAGGCCAGAACTGGCTCAGTCTTGATGGGATCCAGGTCTTTTTTGTCCATTTGGCAATAAATGGGTCATGTGGGCGAATAAACTCTTCTGTTCACAATGCCTTGAAGAGGAACTGTTAAAATCCTGCTGCCTGTCTCTGTACAGAGCTGACCTCATCCACCTTCATCCCCTGTACGGTGGTTTGGAGGTGTTCAGGGTGGGAGGGATGTTTGATGGCACACTGTGCAGCCCTGCCAGACCAGGTCAGGTTTTGTCCCGGGCTCTTCACTGCACAGGCTCCCAGGGCCTGTCTGCAAATCCTAAATCAGGGCAGTGACGTCTGCTTGGGCTCCTGGCTGGGACTGAGGGCCCACCCTGGGGTGTGTCCTGGACTGTGCCCCCGTGCTGTGGTGCCTCAGGAACATCCCTGAGGAGCAGCCCTGCCCTTCCTGAGCAGCCTGCCTGCCCAGGGAGCTGGGCTCAGCATCCTGGCCCTCTCCAGTGCCAGCCTGGCCTGCCTGTTCCCAGGGGACCCAGCTTGGCAGCTGCTCTGCAGGGATATGCCCATGTTCCCACCAAAAGGTCATTCCCATGGATCTGGTGGCAGCACAGGTGATTTGAACAGCTGCCTGTCTCTTGTTAGTTTGCTGCACTGAGGCTCCCGGGGGTTTGTCCTGGTGCCAGGCTGAAAACGCTGCTGTTTTGCCTGTCAGGTCTGATGTTTGTGGTGGTCTCCATCCCCTTCCTCCCTCTGTGCTTTGTTCCCAGGCGTTTGGCCAGTCCTTCCTGCAGCCTGACATTCACCTGTTCAAGCAGAACCTCTTCTACCTGGAGACGCTGAACACGAAGCAGAAGCTGTACCACAAGGTGGGTCCCACCTGAGCCTGTGCTCTCTGTGCGTGGGGAGAGGTGGGAGCTGTCCTGGGACTGGTTTGAAGCTACTCAGAAATCCAGGTCAGGATTTGGGGGCTTTGTGCCACAGCCTCTGGGTGGTTGCCTTGCTCCAGGTGGCTGGAATGGGGTTACCACCCCCCTGATACTGGGAACTGGGAATGGAAGGGATCCCAGCTCCAGTCCTGGGTGTGTTCCCTCCTCTGACTGTGGGGGAAAGCAGAGAACACACAGTGGCAGTGAGGTTTGTCTGGGGAAGTAGGAATTGGGATCGTCAGCAGGACAGTGAGTGCCTCCAGCACTCCCAGCTGGGCAGATGCAGGTATCCAGTATTCCCAGGTCACTGCCACGTGGGAGTTTCCATCTCTGTTTGGACCCATCCTCCAGGCCCTGTAACCTACCCTTGGTAGCTGGTGCCATGGAGGATTCAATCTGGAATCCAGGCAATCTGGTCAGTCTGGGAAAGCAGAGCTTTTGGTTTCTCATCTGTGGCCACACCTGAAGGGCAGCCCTTGGTGTTCACAGGTGCCTGGGGCAGACTTCAGGCCACATTCCCTGGCTTCCAGGAGCACTGGGCAGGGTACACCTGGCTGGAATTGCAGTGGGACTTGATGCTGGTGGCTTTGCCAATGCTTAAAACTTGGGTCAGAGCATGGAATCATGGAATGGTTTGGGCTGGAAGGGACTGTGAAGCTAATTTATTTTTACCCCCCTGCCATGGGCAGGGACACCTTCCACTATCCCAGGCTGCTCCAAGCCCTGTCCAGCCTGGCCTTGGACACGGCCAGGGATCCAGGGGCAGCCACAGCTTCTCTGGGCACCCTGTGCCAGGGCCTCCCCACCTCACAGGGAACAATTCCTCCCAATCCCCCATCTATCCCTGCCCTCTGGCAGTGGGAAGCCATTCCCTGTGTCCTGTCCCTCAATTCCTTGTCCAAGTCCCTCTCCAGCTCTCCTGGAGCCCCTTTAGGCCCTGGAAGGGGCTCTGAGGTCTCCCTGGAGCCCCAAACCATGAGGTAAGTGTGGCCAAATTCAGTGTTAACTTTCAAGCTGATACTAATTAACGGGGCTCTGAGGTCTCCCTGGCTGGCTTGGCTTAGAAAATCATCTCAGTGCTCACCAGAGTCTGCAGATGCTGCCAGAGCTGCGGCTGCTCTGTCCTTGCTGGATTTGTCCTCCTGTGGGAGGAGTGAAGTCTCCTAACGCTGTGCCCCTCTCCCTGTGCAGAAGATCTTCAGGACCACGATGCTGTTCCAGTTTGTGAACGTGCTGCTGCAGGTGCTGGTGCACAAATCCCACGACCTGCTGCAGGAGGAGATCGGCATCGCCACCTACAACATGGCCTCGGTGGACTTCGACGGCTTCTACTCCGCCTTCCTGCCCGAGTTCCTGGCCAGCTGCGACGGCGTGGACTCCAACCAGAAGAACGTGCTGGGGAGGAATTTCAAAATGGACAGGGTAAGGAGGGGAGCTGCAGCAGAGCAGGGCTCCCGGGGTGCACAGTGCTCCCCCAGGCCGCTGGGAATGTCTCCGGGCAGAGCCTTTTGTTCCCAACGCTTCCATGCTCAGCAGTGCCCAGCCAAGGGTTTCTCACTGCAGGTAGCAGAGCTGCCAGCTCATCCCTCAGGCTGCAGGATGCTGTGGGAGTCAGGGAATGTGTTTGCTGGAGGAAGTTTTCACTGGGGTAGGCCCATTGATCCAGAGTAGGACACTCAGGTCCTTGCCTAAATCTTGCTCCAGCCGCTGGCCAGATGTTTGAGGGTTACAGTAAGGACAACAGCAGAGTACCTGCACAGGCTCCCAATTCCTGCAAACGGCTCGTGTGTGGGAAGGAAATGTGTGGAATATCATGGCAGAGCAGCAGGTTCTGGCTTCCATTTACTGAGGGTTGTCCATTGAGTGCTCCCTGTCCTCAGGGAGGGGATGGGGGTTTGAGACCAAGGGTTGAGGGTAGGAATGGAGCCCTGGGAGAATTGCTTGGCTCTAGAAGGCAACTGCTGTTCAGGAATATCAGTGCTTGTTAGGGAGTGCGTGACACCCAGGAGCTTTGGCAGGAGGGCAGCAGGGAGTTGATGCTGCGTCTGGCCATGGAGCCAGGCTGTGGGAGCTGGGAGTGTTCACCTGGGGAAGAGAGGGATCCAGAGAGACCTCAGAGCCCCTTCCAGGGACTACAGGGGCTCCAGGAGAGGGACTTGGGACAAGGGATGGAGGGACAGGACACAGGGAATGGCTTCCCACTGCCAGAGGGCAGGGATGGATGGGATATTGGGAGGGAATTGTTCCCCTGTGAGGGTGGGGAGGCCCTGGCACAGGGTGCCCAGAGAAGCTGTGGCTGCCCCTGGATCCCTGGAAGTGTCCAAGGCCAGGCTGGACAGGGCTTGGAGCAGCCTGGGATACTGGAAGGTGTCCCTGCCCATGGCAGGAGAGTGGAACTGGATAAGACTTAAGGTCTTCCCAGCCCAGACCATTCCATGGTTCCATTCCTCTCGGGCCCCACTGCACGTTGAGGGGCTGGAGATGGGAGCAGAGCCTGGATGCTGCAGTCAGCTCTGCACGGGGCAGCTCTGAAACCAGCTCTGCTCCGGAAACCAGAGCTCCCTGGGCTCGGACTGAGTCAGGATGGATCTGTTGGGGTGTGAACACCCGCTGTGTGTCTGCCCCTGTCCGTTCCCAGCAGCTGCTGTTCTGTGCCTTGCAGGACCTGCCCTCGTTCACACAGAACGTGCACAGGCTGGTGAACGACCTGCGCTATTACAGACTGTGCAACGACAGCCTGCCCCCGGGGACTGTGAAGTTATAGTGGCTGCACTGGACTCCTGCCCTTCCGCAGGGAACGGATCCGCGTTTCGGTTCGCCACCGCCCCTCTCCTCCCGGGCCGTGCCGGCGCTGCAGGCCGGGCTCCTGCCCGCGCCCACGCCCTGGATTCACCACGCTCCACCGCTTCCTTTGAGTTCTCCCTGCCCAGCCCGAGGCTGCAGCTGGAGCCGGCAGGATGTGTCTTAATGCCCACCCCCGGGGCATCCCGACTGCTGGGAAATCCCTCTCCCGGGGCTTTCCCTCTGCTCCCGTAGCACTTTGTTGCATCTGGAGGTGTCTGGAGAGATCATGTCCGTATCAAACACGAGGCAGAAGCGCCAAAGACCACTTCAGACATTCGTACCTTCGTGTCATTCCACCTTCCTGCCCTGCCCAGCTCTCGGAGGAGGAATCTCCTGACGTTGGGACTGGTTTGGCACTTCTGTCACTCCCTTTGTTTTTAAATTGCCTTGAAAACCTCCCCGATGTTGGCGGGGATTTAGAGACATTTTTGGGTTTTTTTTTTTTAAAACGTTTTCTCATCATTCCATTGTGATACTAAAACAACATGCTTAATGGGAATAAAGTGCTTACTTTGTTGTTTTAAATAACTCAGGGCTGGGTTAGTTTCCCTCTAGGTCATTCTGTAAATGAACACGCAGTGATCCACAGCTTTTCCCAGGATCAGGAATGAGGAGCAGCCAGCAAGGATTCCAACAAGTGCAGCAGCTCCTGGAAGGTGCAGATCAGTGGTGGCTCCTTCCTCTGCTGTCTCTTCATTGTTTTCCTCCTGTGTTTTCTGTCACGTGTTGTGGTGATCCATTCATTCCCTCCAGCACACTGAATCGATCGTGAAGTGCCTGCAGGAAGAAATCCCACATTCCCAGGGAGCCTGGAGCTGAAGTTCACCCGCTGGCCAGTGACCCAGAAGTGGCATCTGTCTGGTAAAATCCCAGACACCAGTCAGGCAGGACCAGACTGTGTGGGGCTTGTGGATCTCTGATCATGCAACTGGGAAGGATTTCTTTTCCCTGAGGTCTCTGGTCAGGAGGCAGTATTAAATCAGTCTTATTTTTTATATTTAATGGATTAGTTAAATTTGAGAGGAGCTTCTCACAAGGGCCTGGAGTGACAGGACAAGGGGAAACGGCCTTAGGCTGGGTGAGGGCAGGGTTAGGTGGGATATTGGGAAGGAATTGTTCCTGTGAGGGGGTGAGGCCCTGGCACAGGGTGCCCAGAGAAGCTGTGGCTGCCCGCTGCATCCCTGGCAGTGTCCAAGGCCAGGCTGGATGGGGCTTGGAGCAGCCTGGGACAGTGGAAGGTGTCCCTGCCCATGGCAGGGGGGGGCACTGGATGGGCTTTAAGGTCCCTTCCAACCCAAACCGTTCCATGATTCTGTGGAATCACTCTTAATTCCCTGTGGTCAGGTGGGCAGCTGCAGTGGTGGGAACAGCATCAGTGGGAAGGGAGCACTCCTGGAGATGTTCTCCAGGACTGTTTGGAGACAGGGATGTGGTGTGGCTGCACCTGGACAGCTGGGAGGTGTCAGGGTGAGCTGGAGTGTGGCAACACTGACTCCGTGGTTCCTGTTTCAGTTTTGTGGACAAACCCCTTCCCTGTGCACGTCTGGATAATCTGTGCCAGGGCCCTGCAGCCAGGCTCTAACCTGGCACCAGGGGGATGTTTGGGCTCCCTGCCCTGAAGCAGAGTCCAAATGCCCAGGGTGTGCCTCACCTGGTCCAGCCCGTGTAGGTGAGGGCTGAGCTGCCTTCGGGGGCGTGAGGGAAGAGGGGAAGAAGGTGGCTGATGATCTGTGCCCAGCCTTCCCGAGCTCCCTGCCAGCCACAGCTGGAATAACACCTGGAGTAACTCCGTGCCGCCGTCTCCATGTGAAACTTGGAGTCCTTGTTGCTGCTGGTAACTGGGTCTTTGAACACCCAGTGCAGGGTGTTGGAGCCTGGCCCTGGAGGCTGGCCCTGCTCCTGAGCTGTTCCTGGGCACTCCCAGCAGCTCTGCCCTGCCCCGAGCTGCAGTGGGGGACACTGGAAGCTGGCTGCCACCTCCTCCACCGGTTCTCTGGCTGTGGCTCCCTCTGAAGCTGGGCTGAAGGCATTTCATCCCAGCACAGCTCTCCAGGCTCATGCTGCTTCTCTTTCTTGGCTTGACAGAGGGTGAAAATACAAGATTTTTCCCTGGGCCAATGCCAGCAGCTGCCAGGTGGCCAAAGCCCAGGCCCCAGTCTGCCACCCCTTGTCCTAAAACCTCTTTCCCCTTTGCCACCCATTTGTCCCATCCCCCCTGGCCTGGCAAACACTGGAGGGGCCTTTCCCCTCCCCCACCCTCTTGTTTGGGGGCAGAAAGTCTCTTTTTCCCAACCTGTTCAATCCATTTGCCCATGGGAAGCCACTGAGGTGTTTCTTGCCGTGGTGCTGAGCACAGCAGGTCCCCAGAGCCCCCCAGCTTCTGTCCCCCCATTCCCTGTGCCATGGGGAGGCAGGGAGCAAACAAGGGGACTGGGATCAAGCCGAGCCCTCAGCCTGTTTGTTTCTGTGTGTGCCTTCGGGATACTCCTCAGTCCTTCAAATCAGCACAGATTTGGGGAACAGGCTCAAAGCAACCTGGCGTTTCCATGAACTTATCAAGCTGCTCTCCCATGAGGTGTCTCTGGATGCATGGGAAGCTCGGTAAAGTGTGATTTCCCAGCCTGGGGGCTGGAATGGGGCTTGGAGAACTGGTCAGAGGGGCTCCCACCCGGGCAGTTATTCTGCCCCCAGGGCCTTGCACCCCTTCCCCAGCACCTGCGGTGTCCGCACACAGCGGGGGCACAGCCCTGGCTGCTCCCTCCTGCCCCAGCTCAGCCTGGCATGGGCTGACCCGGCCTCTCCCTGCCTGGTGCACCGAGGGCAAAGCACGGGGCAGATTTGGTCCCTGGCACGGCCTGGCTCCCCTCGGGATGGGCGGTGTGGGCTGTGCTCCCACCCGGGCCGGGCGTGGGATTCCAAAGCGGGATGCTCCGTGCTGGAATGCTCTGGATGGGGAGGATGCTCCGTCCCGGGATGTCCCGGCCCCGGCGGCTGCTTTAAGGGGAGGGACGGAAGCCTGAGCCGTCCCCGGGCTCGGCCGGGCTCTCAAAACCTCCGCAGACCGAGCGAGCCCGGGTCGGACCTGCCGGGGCCGCCATGGGCTCCCTGGGGCGCTGCCTGGCCCGCAGCCTCCCGCGGGGGCAGCCGGGCCTGAGCCCCCCCGGGCCCCGCTGCTACGGCTCCGGTGAGACGCGGCCCCGTCCCTGTCCTGCCCCTGGGGCCCCGGTCCCCGTCCTCATCCTGCCCCGGGGACCCTGTCCCCACCCCTGCTCCGGAGGACCCGGTTCCCATCCCTGGGGGCCCTTAGCCCCTTCCCTGTCCTGCCCCTGGGGACCCTGTCCACATCCCCATCCTGTCCCCAGTCCCCTGCCTGCGCTGTTGCTCAGGGCTCCTGTTCCCATCCTGTCCCCATGGTGCCCCATCCCCTCCCAGTGTCCCCAGTCCCGCAGTGCCCGTCCCGGCGGGTGGCGGCTCACGGGCTCCGTGCCCCCTTTCTGGAGGGAGTCGGTGCCAGGCCCTGCTGTCCCCAGCCCCGTGTGCCCGCCGGGATGGGGCAGAGGCCGGAGCTGGAGGTCCCGAGGGGTTTAGTGTCCCCAGGCCTGTGCTGGGGGACCCCCGTGCTGTCCTGGGAGGACAGGGCCGGATCCTGGCGCAGCCGAGCCGCGTTCAGCAGCGCCCGGGGAAGCGGGCGAGCTCATGGGGTCCGTTCGTCCGGAACCGGGGCCACCCGGCCTCGCAGCGCGGGACGGGTCCCCGGAGCCTGGGATTGGCAGCGAAGTGTCCTCTCCCTCTCCCTCTCCCTTCCCCTCGTTCCTGTCCCCTCTGTCCCTCCCGCGGACGGGATGCGCTGTCCCTTGGGGGACTTCTGTCCCCTCCTGCGGCGCAGCTGTGGCAGGGCCCGCGGCGGGGTGAGGCCCTGCTGTCCCACGGGTGACAGCGGAGCCCGACCCTGCCATCCCACGGGTGACAGCGGGGCCCGACCCTGCCATCCCACGGTGCTCGATTTTCCTCTCCACCAACGGAGGGCTGACACCAGGGACCCTCCGGGCAGGAGGAAGGCCCCGGGCCGGGCAGGGGACAGAGCGGCACCCGCAGCCCCAGCACCGGGACACGGCGCAGACATCCCTGGCTTAAAGGCTATTTCCTGGCCACGGACATGTCCCCAACACCCGATCAGGGCTTTGTGGCACGTCCCCTGCGACCCCGGCAGCCTGAGAGGCACAGCTTGTCCTGGGGACACGGCCCCGGGATGGGATGGGGACAGGGATGGGGACAGGGATGGGGACGGGTTCCCATCGGCAGCCTCGGGGACCGAGTACAACCCGT